>CM033649.1:88419358-88552077 GCA_019512145.1 Engystomops pustulosus
CACAAAGAGAGTAATAGTATAGCCATAGTGTCCCCACAAGAGTAATAGTATAGCCATAGTGCCACCCCACAGAGAGATAGTATGCCATAGTGCCACCAATAAGAGTAATAGTATAGCCATAGTGCCCCCACAACGAGAAAATAGTCTAGCCATAGTGCCCCACAAGAGTAATAGGATAGCCATAGTGCCCCCACCAAGAGTAAAGATAGATAGCCTATATTACCCCCCACAAGAGTAACAAGATAGCCTATGTAGCGCTCATACAGTAACATGGCGCCCTCTAGTGTCTGCCTGACATTACGACTGGGGCAGTGACGGGTGAGATGTTTTTGCGCACGCGCCCTGGGCCGGCGGATGAGGTAATGGGGCTGCGGAGGATGAGCGCGCATGCGCATTGGCTCTCCAGGGTTTCGACAGGCTGCTGGAAGATGGACGTCCAGGTTGCACAGCTACGGCCCTGGGATGATTTCTGCCCCCCACAAGGTAATAGTATAGCCATAGTGCCCCCACAATGAGGTAATAGTATAGCCATAGTGCCACCATAAGAGTAATAGTATAGCCATAGTGCCCCCACAAGAGAAATAGTAGAGCCATAGTGCCCCCACAAGAGTAAAGGATCTTCATGTGCCCCACAAGATACAAGATAGCTATAGTACCCCCACAAGAGTAAGAGGATAGCCCATAGCCCCCCACAAGGTAATAGTATAGCCATAGTGCCCCCACAAGAGTAATAGTATAGCTATAGTGCCCCCATAAGAGTAACAAGATAGTATAGTGCCCCCACCAAGAGTAAAAGGATAGGCCATAGCGCCCCCACAAGAGTAAAAGGATAGCCATAGCGGCCCCACAGAGTAAAAGGATAGCCATAGCGGCCCCACAAGTAATAGTATAGCATAGCCAATCTTGCCCCCACCAGAGGAATAGGATAGCCATAGTGCCATCAAGAGTAATGTATAGCTATAGTGCGCCCACAAGAGTAACAAGATAGCTATAGTGCCCCACAAGAGTAATAGGATAGCCATAGTGCCCCCACAAGAGTAATAGTGTCACCATAGTGCCCCCACAAGAGTAACAAGATAGCTATAGTACCCCCACAAGAGTAATAGGATAGCCATAGTGCCCCCACAAGAGTAAACAAGATAGCTATAGTACCCCCACAAGAGTACACAAGATAGCTATAGTACCCCCACAAGAGTAAGAGGATAGCCATAGCGCCCCCACAAGAGTAATAGTATAGCCATAGTGCCCCCACAAGAGTAATAGTATAGCTAGTGCCCCATAAGGTAACAAGATAGCTATAGTGCCCCCACAGAGTAAAAGGATAGCAAGCGCCCCCACAAGAGTAAAAGGATAGCCATAGGCCCCACAAGAGTAAAAGGATAGCCATAGCGCCCCCACAAGAGTAATAGTATAGCCATAGTGCCCCCACAAGAGTAATAGGATAGCCATAGTGCCATCATAAGAGTAATAGTATAGCTATAGTGCCCCCACAAGAGTAACAAGATAGCTATAGTGCCCCCACAAGAGTAATAGGATAGCCATAGTGTTCCCACAAGAGTAATAGTGTCACCATAGTGCCCCCACAAGAGTAACAAGATAGCTATAGTACCCCCACAAGAGTAAGAGGATAGCCATAGCGCCCCTACAAGAGTAATAGGATAGCCATAGTGCCCCCACAAAAGTAATAGTGTAACCATAGTGCCCCCACAAGAGTAATAGTGTAACCATAGTGCCCCCACAAGAGTAATAGTGTAACCATAGTGCCCCCACAAGAGTAATAGGATAGCCATAGTGCATTCACAAGAATAATAGGATGGCCATAATGCCCTCACAAGAATAATAGGACATCCATAGTGCCCTCACAAGAGTAATAGGATAGCCATAGTGCCCCCACAATATTCAGAGCGGTCCTATAAGAGTGATAGTATAACCACAGTCCATGCTAGCCACAGTGCCGGGTAAGTGCCATAGGATAGGGCTCTCCTACAGGTTAGATGAGGGCCAAAGTATCCAAATGCAGACCCCCATTAGAAGTGATAGCACCCACTTTGTATTGTGTATAGTCACTTTCTATTATAAATGCCATCCATTGCCAGCCACAACATGGCAGACTCTAGCGCTCATTACAGTAACATGGCGCCCTCTAGTGTCTGCCTGACATTACGACTGGGGCAGTGACGGGTGAGATGTTTTTGCGCACGCGCCCCTGGGCCGGCGGATGAGGTAATGGGGCTGCGGAGGATGAGCGCGCATGCGCGTTGGCTCTCCAGGGTTTCGCACAGGCTGCTGGAAGATGGACGTCCAGGTTGCACCGCTACGGCCCTGGGATGATTTCTTCCCCGGTTCTGATCGATTTGGTCGGCCAGATTTCAAAGACATCTCAAAATGGAATAACAGGGTTGTCAGTAACCTACTGTACTACCAGACCAATTATCTGGCCCTGGCCGCAGCCGTCATCTGTCTGGTGGGGTGAGTATCCATGATGCAGCAGCTAAAGGGTGGATCCGATGTGGGCTGAGGGGGATCAGAGGGGTGAACTGATATCGTACAGGGTCATTACATTAATATAAATCATAATCTTACACCTGAATGTTTGCTAATACTTGTAGTTCTCCTTTTGAATGCGCCAAAGACCTGAAAAAGCCAATACCGGTGACCTATGACCTACCTATGACCTCCCGGGACAAAGTAAGAAACTCATAGTAACCTTAAACTTGCATACAATGCATTTTCAGCTGCATTGGCGCCATCCTGCGACTTGTACCATAAGATGTTTAGGGTGCAAGTTTCGCCATTAGATGTTGCAATCTTAAAACTCAAGGTCCCCCGATGTATCTTGGTCCATTAGAGGTCACTATGTGTGTCATGTGCCCCGCACGGCGTGGGGGATGGGACTCACAGGTCGTCTGATGGTTCTGCGCCATTGTTAAAGTTGTATGGGATTATTAGTGTAGATTTACGTCACAAACTTGTTAACCCTATGCAAATTTTTCTTATAGAAAAGTATCAGGTGCGGGTAAGTATCCTGGGGGAGGCCTGTAATGTACAGGAATGGGGGCACTTGTGCCAGGGCATGCTGGGAATTGTAGTCTTTAGTGGCATCGGTTTTGGACAGTGCTAAATGGTAGTCCAGAGTGATCCTCGGTGCCTATTGAGGTGTTCGGCTGACATGTAGTGCAGGGTGCCCTATAGAAAGAGACTTATTTGCAGCAGCTTTGGTTGTGAAGATCTATACACAGCCGGATCTGCGCTGACAAAATGTAATGACACGACAAATACCGAACTGAATGATATCCCAGATGTCGCCTGCTGTAAGGAGAACGTCCTTTAAGCCACTTAATATTATAGCAGAGGAGGGCAGAATTGTCAGAAAATAAGAAAATATTCATACATTTTACATGGAAGGAGCGACACCATTGCCACTTCCGGACAGTTAAGGATAAGTGAAATATACCTATTTTACCTTATTTTACTTGAGATGAATGAACTTTGGAGGCTGCGGGGTGAGCAGCACTTCAGGGACAGCGCGGTGGCTCAGTGGTTAGCATTACAGCCTTGCAGCGCTGGGGACCTGGATTCAAGTCCCATCCAGGTCAACATCTGCAAAGAATTTGTATGTTCTTTCCGTGTTTGCGTGGGTTTCCTCTGGGTACTCTGGTTTCCTCCCAAACATACTGATAGGTTGATTAGATTGTGAGCCCCATTGGGGACAGGGACTGATTTGGGAAGTTCTGTGCAGCGCTGCGTAATCTGTGTGCACTATATATATATATTTTGTTATAGATTCCTCTCTCTTCTGTTCCATTGTATCTAGAAGCTTTTGGTGCCCTTATTAAAGTTAAGAATATCCTCATTCATATCACAAAGCTTCTTTTCTGTGAGATACAGAACCAGAAATACAGACAGTTAAAGAATATTTGGTGATAGTTAATGTGATCCACAGATTAAAATCTAGTACTGCTTGGATGTCTGGATATGTAGCCCACAGAACCACAAGCCTGGTGTGACCTGAAAGAAGAAATTCCTACTTTTAATATGACACCAGTAGCATGTCTCTAGGTGCTACAGAAATGAAGATAGGGGCCTCTGAACTGACACTAACCCTGCAGCCTCTAAACTTGACTCTTCTCAAGAAAAATATTGAACTTTCTCTGCTCAATGACAGATGACTTTTTGGAACAACACAGTAACCAGGGGGGAATTCCGGACTCTTTGTGGTTTTTCAACATTCTTTTAAACACAGAAAAACACGCCATCTACGCCTCCACACCGCGTCACGGTGATTTCAGTAGGAAAAACCGGTCATTGTTCATACAATGCATTTTTTATGCACCGCTTTAAAAAAAAAAAAATGTTCTGGGGGAAAAAAATGTTTTATTAGCAGATTTTTTTTCTGTTGAAGTCAATGGTTCTTCAGTATCAGATAGATGGAGACCTGTTTCTCCAAACTCCTTATATCAGCAGCCAATAACAGTGTATGAAAGCGGACAGCGCCACGCTCTGTGTAGTGGCTGACCCGGGTTACTGCACTCCAGCTCTAGTAGGTGCAGATTTCAGCAGTTATAATAATTTTGGATGGTCAGGACGTGAGTCATCAAGTATTTTGGGCTCGGCCCCTCTATCCGCTCCTCTGGTACAGAAAATGGATGGGATGAGTAACAGGCGGCTTGGTTGGCTGAAGTTTTTTGAGCAGTGATGGCAGGGGAGGGTAGTCTATGATGGGGGATGCAGCCTTATCCCTTTTTAGGATGCTGCACAGCTTTCTCAGACTCCTGTCCAGCCAATCTTAATAGATAGGCAGCCGCTTATCCAGGGGTAAACACCCTCCCCCCCCCCCCCCCCAAACCCTCTAAAACTTATCCAGTAGTAATGTATTAGGTCATGGTTTTAGTAAGTGGGTTCTCCATGCGGACATCTGACAAAACACTATTTCTAAAAGTGTCAAGTTTAGGTTTGTAGCAGCTGACTGCTCCACTAATGCTGCGAAGATTGTAGTGTCTGAGGCAAAATTCTCAACTCGCCTCATGGATGATGCACCTCTGTACTTATCCCTCTCTAAGGGGAGAGGGGACTTGTAATGATAACCCTTATTCACTGAACGGAAAATCTAACTGGGTGAATTTGCTATTCAGGAGTCTGAGAAAGCTGGATAACATCACTAAGGGGCCTTATTGCTTGTCACCCAACTTTCCAAGAATGAGTTAAAAAACCAGGCCAGGTCGTAACGTTGTATAGTGGTTGTGCTTGGTGCTGCACCTTGACCTAGGTCACGTGACCAATGGATGTGTTGTCACAGAGCTGATGACATCTTCGGATATCACACAATGGTATTTATGTGGTGGCTCAGGGGGTGTGGCTAAAATAAGGGGCAGGGCTTGCCGGAGGTTTTTCTAGCATTGTTGGATATGTTTTCATTTTAATAATGACGGATATTCTTCCATAGTCAGATGTGATGACGAGGTATATCGGCCAGTGGCACCGTGCCCACCACTCATCACTGATTGTGAGCGGTACCAGGATCCGATGCCGGCCCCCGGCCTTGTTTAGTCTTAGTTGCCATGTTGTCAGGACGCCTGTCGTCACATTGCTCCGTTTTACTCCGGATTTCTCGTGTGACCTTGGAAACGGATGCAATCAATAGTGACTGGCAGAGCCTGGGCACCCTGTAATGCCCCTGGTCTAATCCCTGGTTAGTGCTGGTTTCCATGTCATGTTATGTCCCTGGCAGGAAGAGCAGCTACAAATATTCAGAGGAATTACCTGTTTGTCTGTATTTGTGGCTATAGCGCCAAACATGTCATATAGGCTGCGTCTGGTATTGGCCCCGAGATTCAATGTTGTGTACCCAGGATATGGGGGTTCCTACTGCTGGGACCCCTACACATCATAGGAATAAGGTGGCACTACCCCAGTGATGGTGCTTGGCTTTGTAAGCGCTCCTGTAGAGCAGCAGTGTCCAAGACCAGACCGGGGAACACCCGGTCACTGCCAACGCCTCTATACTTACCTCCGGCTTCTCATTCCCGCAGTTCCATCTTCTTCTCTTTGCGGCTTCCTGGCAAAGCGGGCAGAGGCTCGTTTATCCCCCCTGTCTGCACGCAAACACTATGATGCGGGGATGTATGACGCCATGATGTGGCGGTGCATGAGGTCATAGTGTGTCAGGAAACCACAAGGGGAAGGATATGTAGCAGCAGGGAGAAGAAGCTGGAGGAAAGTATTGAGGGTTTTTTTTTTTTTTTTAAAGGGGAGGCTGCTCTGAACATTATTTTAATTGTGGGGGCGGGGGGCTCTGCTGCGGACATTTCGTTAGTAAGGTGGGCTCTGCTCTGGATAATTCATTAAGGGGGGGGCTCTGCTGTGGATTTTGTTAGTGACATGGGCACTGCTCTGGATATTTCATTAAAGGGGGGGATGTGCTGTGGACATTTTGTTGTAGAGAAATGGGAGTTGTAGTTTTGGAGTCTTGGGTTGTACAGTGCGTACATACATACAGTCTTGGGTATGTACGTGGCGGGGGCTCGCCCCTCTGGTTTGGGTGTTGGTGGTGTGAGTGTACATCTGCTGACATTCTGTTCCTGCGGCCTTGGTGATATTCACTTTTTCCAGCCCGTTATAAGCAGCTATTTGTCTTCTATATTTAGCATCGCTGCTTATCCAGTTCCACCTCAGATTTTTCTGCGCGCTGCTGGCGAAGGACGCGGCCAAGTGTTTATCGTGGTCGTAGGGAATGTAGTGACGGAGTGAACGGAGCAGGTGGAATGGACAGAGCTGAAGGGGATGATGGGAAATAATAAAGTTTTATACAATTATGTAAATTATATATTTTTTTTAAACTGATTTTTTTTTAAAATTCCCTATAATTGTATGATGACCCCTTTACAGTCCTGCTGCCTCTTCTTACAAGTCTTTTTTTACATTCCATAAGTGAAGATTTGGAGAAGAATAATTGTGGTATTTCTCAGTTATTCCTCCTGGAAATGCACTGACAGCTCGGTGGTATATGTTCGCTGCTGTAACCTTATCCAATCAGAACAAAGTCATTTACAGTTACAGCCTTTTGACAAGAGGAATGGTAACTAGAGACCCGATGTACAGGTTCCGCCGAACAGGCAAACTGGCAAACCCGCCCCTATCAAATAGCGATGGCTCGGCTAGCGTGGCTAGGGGTATCAATTTGCCGAATTGGCTATTGGGCCGAACCCGAACATCAGGTTCATGCGTCTCTAACGGTAATGCTCAGATGCCAATTTCCAGGAGGAGTAATAGAGGAATGGCTCAATGCAGAGTCCATTTTCCTACCTAATAGGGTTGCCGTCTATTGAACTATAGGGGGTCATCATTGTGTCCGAACCTGGAGGAACTTCTGGCTCTGATGGGCTATTCCAACACTGGTGTCATTCCCTTTAAATCTGTAGATCCATCCATATCCATAAAAAACAAATTTCCAAACCTTTTCTTGCTCTCTGGTTAAGGGGGCGCCACACCCTCCGCAGCCACAATGTAGATGAACCGTACATGTAACTTATCCTTTCATTTCACTTTCCCCTTCAGGTTTTTGAGTCCCCTGAACATGATCCTCGGGGCCACGGTCGTCATCCTGATCTTCATGGGATTCGTGTGGACGTCCCACAATAAGGATATCGTCCGGAAATTTAAGAAGCAGTACCCCACTCTATTCGTCATGTCTATTATGCTCTCCAGCTACTTTGTCATCTCCATGTTCGGAGGAGTGATGGTCTTTGTGTTTGGGATCACGTTTCCACTTTTATGTAAGTGAATAGACTTTATTTTGTACCTTATACTGACTTACACTGTCATGTCCTCACACTGCTGTGCTCTGTGCAAATAACTCATTCAGGGCCCCCTCCCTTCTGCTTTAGTATTTAACCAATCACAAAGTTTCCTGCCTTCGTTGGGGCTGTAGAGCTTTGCAATGCAGAGAGCTAAGAGCACAGCAGTGTGAAGGTGCCCCCCCCCCCCCCCCAAGCTACAGTCCTGTTGAAACAAAATTTATCAAATTAAAAGTTTCCAAACTTTGAATCATGGATTTCTTGGTGGCTTTTTTTCTTCATAGAGTAGTGTGCCTATGTGGGGGGGGGGGTGTGACCCTTGCACCGCTCAGGGTCCCTAACTCTCTATTCATTCTCTCCGACCCCTGTACTCGGCCATTTTCAGCAGGGCCATACTCTTGCTCAGCTTTCCATTCCATTAAAGGGGTTGGATCATGGGAGGTCCCAGCATTCAGATGCTCACCAATCAACCTCGAAAACCTGGGACAACCCCTTTAATTAAAGGGAAGCTCCTATACTGTGGAAAGGGAAAACTATTAATTTTTGGACAACGCCTTTCAGTTTTCAAGAGCAGACTCGCCAGAAAATGGAGAGACTTCCTATACCCGCTATTAACCTCTTCCTCCCTTTCTTCCCCCCCAGTGATGTTCATCCACGCATCCCTGCGCCTCCGCAACATAAAAAACAAGGTGGAGAATAAAATCGAAGGCGTCGGCCTGAAGAAGACCCCAATGGGGATCGTACTGGACGCCCTGGAACAGCAGGAAGAGAATTTTGCAAAAATAGCTGACTTCATAAGTAAAGTCAAGGAATAAGCACGACCGACCCCACTCCCACCGACCGATCCCTACCTTCTCCATCATGTACCATTTGAGGTTATCTTTACCTATCAGTTGTGTGTATTGCGGGCAGCCCCTCACTGCCATTGTTCTTTATCCAGGTCCAACATAAAGACCTGATTTTGTACTGCGTTTTTGGGGGGTGACGTGGTGACCCTACTACAGTGTCAACTATGGGGCCACCATCATTTCCAAAATCAAACCCCACTGGCGCTTCCTCTTGTGTGGTGTTAGACATATGAAGAGTCCCACTCGCCCCCCATCCCGACCTTCCCAAAAAAGTATTATTTCATGGAAATGCTAAGCGTTGCTCGTTTTGCACTTGCTTTGGATACAGACGAATGTCCTGGTTACCTCTTCACAAGTTTTTAGGGCTGATATGTCTGTTTTTTTATATGTTGGGGACCTGACCCTATCCCCTCTCTTCGCACATGAGTGACCATTATTCAGAGGGATGCTAATAAAGTTTATTGAAGAATAGGGCCATGTTACCTGTAGAAGTGCTGTCCCTATGCCCTAAATTTAAGGGGATTTTTCTTGTGAACACATTTAATGGGGGTTCACGTAGGTCCTAGGCATTTGTGGCAACCACATAAGTGTCCCAGACATTTATGGGAAACCTTTAATCGGCATCTACCACCAGGATGAAGGACTGTATGCAAACGAGTCTGAGGGGCTCCAGGCTCCATTAACACCTATGGAGCCTGGAGCCCCTCGGGCTCATATGCATACAGTCCTTCATCCTGGTGATAGATGCCCTTTAAATGCATTTTATTCCTACTGTTCAGAATGGGATAAAACAAATACAAAGTACTTACCTCAGCATTGACCTCATGCCAGTCCAGTTCCAGCGCTGCCCGTCACATCCTGCTTCTACAGGAAGTGACTGTTCAGCCAATTATAGCTCTCCAAGGGTGACGCCCGCTATTTTCTGATTGGTTCGGCTGCATCCCATGAACCAGGACAGAGGTGAAGGAATGTAGAGGTTTGCTTTGTATGGATTTATTTTCTTCCATTCGGAACAGTTTCTTGTAAAGCCGCTTCACTGGGAGATGAGTGCTGCTCGGCCCAACTTATCTCGAAAGTTGGGGGTTGCTTAAAACCGCAACCTCACATATTTGTTATGTAGTCCAACACATCACAGGCTGGGGCCATACACTATGCACTAATTCTCTTCAATAAACTTTATTAGTTATGACAGTCGCTGTCTCTTGGATCGGGATAACCATATCATCATCTTCCATGCTTTATTTTTCTCTCGTTATGGAAGCTTCCTATTATCTCTGCTCTACGCTATTCCTTACGGCATAACCGATGCATAACACGACTGCGACGCGCAGCTGAAATTCTATAGAAACCTCTAGTAGGGAGACTGACAACTCTGTAAGTTACCTTCCCTTTAAGATCTGTAAGGTTCTGTTATTCCGATAAGGTGCGTACAGCTCGCACAATGGCCGGTTATGGTTTTCTTGCTGTGTAATTTACTTTTGATGTGACATCCCAAAAAACTGAACTTGAGGTACAATTCAAGGCAATTGCTGTGTCGTCCCTTTAATATGGCACCCGCTCCGTGCTTATAGCCTGCCGTCCCCGCTTGAATCCGGAATTGTCATGACTTCAGCTTTCCAACGGTCTGCAACAATTTGCTAACCCTTTATATATTTATATAAGTATATATTTAATATATAATTATATTTTCATTGTGTTATTATATTTCCTCTATTAACCCTTTATGTTTTCCAAATATTTCCTAAACATTGCACATGAATAAAAGACAAAGTCTATGCAAATCCTTACTCCTATAAAAAAAAAAAAAAAATAACAAAAAAAAAGCAGTTTGCATTTTGGCCATTTTTGTGTTTGTTTGCACTATATATGGAAGGGGGGGTTGTCCCCCGAGCTTTGGATCAGAATCCGCCGCTGTAGGGAGACCAGCCCTTAAAGGGATCTCTTGGTTTGGAAAAATGGGGCTGTTCCTCAAACAGCGCCCTCTGACTGTATGTATAGCATGTCTGTGGTATTGCATTATCGTCCCATTCACGTAAGAAGCCTGAGCTGTAATACCAGACACCACCCAAGGACATTGGGCAGGTTAAAGCAGTCATGTTTCTCTTACTCCGCTTATGTTTGAGATGGTTCTGTATGTAAACTTTTATAAGAAATTGGAATTTGGAGAAATACTGGCATGGTTTTTTTCCTACTACTATTTATGAGAAAAATTACTAATTTACCTTGCATCTCTTATTAATTAACCGTTTCCTGTATTTTTAAAGGTGAAAATCCCAAATCAGCTGAATAACCAATGAGATATCGGCTTTCATGTCTTAAATAATTCAAGGTGGTTTGGAGTATCCATAACACCCTATTGGTAAATAGGGGTCAGTGTTCAGGATCTAGTTTGGGCTTCTTTTGCATTTTCTCCCCAATCTCTGGAGGACCCCTGTGTCACACAAACATCCCATTTATTTCTATAGGAATTATCTACGATGTTCACTGGAACATCCCCTTAGAGAGGTGGTTACCAAATTAGATAAATTTGAAAGCGTATTTCTGTAATTATGACCTTGGTGACGCCGAGCTTTCCTAGGAACTGATAAAACAGATAGAGGTCTGAATTTATTAACAGGCCAGTTTTATAACGTTCAATGCAAAAACAAGCTTCTCTCATGCCCATGGCTTCCTCCATTTTATGTTTTTTCACCTTCAGGTGGCACTATTACTAAATGTAATTGTATTCTAATATCTGTCAAAATTGCATGTATCCGTCATAAAACCCGACTGATTATACTGACATCAAAGCAGCCCTGAACCCCAGAAAATCTTCCACTCGCCAAGTACCTCATACTTTTACCCCTCCCCCAAAAAACACAGATTTTTAATTTCCTCCTGTCCCCGGATTGGATTTGGATCTCCTCGCATGTCTGTAGGTGAATATAGTATTGTAACTGAGCCCTATTCAAAATTAAAGTGCTGAACTGTAATACCTGGCACAACCAGAGGACTGGAGAGGCACTGTTTCTAAAAATAAATACAATCTTCTAGTCCTGGACAACTTGTTTAATAGTCCTACAGCGGGATACGTCATCCATGGCCCCCCATTATACGTATAACAGTGACGGTCCCATACTTCTGATTGGGCTTCTAATAAACATCCCCTTTAATTGATCAATCTCATCCCTTATCGTCAAAAAAATTTTTTAAACTGGAACTGTACACATTTTCTATAAGATAAAACTACATTTTTATAAATATGCATGGTTTTAAAAAAATGTTTCCTCAGACCCCGAACCCGTTCTTTCATTTAGACTAGAATTCGCAGTGATATGATATTTGGGGTGGAAATATTCATTTTTGGGACACAATATACATTCCTTTTAAGTGACTGTTACAGTAGGTTTTGGATATATAAGGGTATCAAGGGGCTTTGCCCATAGCAACCAGTTGTACACCATGGATTGTAGGCCTCAGATAAATGGAAAGGCCTTAAAGCCACCATTTTGTGTTCACTACTCCCATCAACTTTGAGGGAGTTTGCGTACAATGTACCCTATATTTTACCTATAGGTAGGTACATAATGAGGGTGATGCATGAATACAGCATTAGATTAAATCTAGGGAGTAATAATGGGGCAAATTAGGCCTTGTTCTTGGAGAAACCAATCACAGCACAGCTTTCAATTTCCCAGAGCGTCTTGGCAAGTGAAAGCTGGGCACTGATTGGTTGTTATGCCTTGAGTGTAAAAATTGGAGTTGGAATATGGCCGCTATGTACAAATTTGTCACATTTTGCACTAGTATTTCTACAGTACACAAGGCTTTATAAATTTTGAAGTAATTCAGATCGTAGCTGTCCGCATTTTAACCTGATATTACAATCTTCTACAGCCTGAGATTGTAAACAGAAATCTGTATTTTCTATAGAAACCCCGCCGCATTTATTTACAGACTGCATCTGGGTCCGATTTTCTTGAATAGTATCTAGCTGTAATACTAGACACAACCTGTGAATGAAAGTGGCGCTTTTTCTGAGAAAAAATAACTTTTAACTCTTTAAGATTTGCTTTCGGACACTACACGCTTTGCTGTACATATCACGGTCCAGGAGACAATGTGAATGATTTTTGATTATATTTTTACTGTGGGACAGATTCGCGTGTGATCCGTGTGACGTCTTATGGCTTTCGCTCGGACGGAGGCAGAAGCTCATTCGGCTGCGACAAAAGAAACAGGAATTTCTTGCAGCGATGCATGTGTAATGTCTAGTCATAGTGCAATATTTCACAGATGTGTATGGAAGCTGTGGAAACGAGAAGCAACAAACCAATAAATTGAAAACTGACAAAACCTGGAGGTTTGGGGTCTTTTCTTTGTGATTTACTAGATTTTGAGGTGTCATTACAATTTATACAACAGTTGGTACCTATCGGGTCTAAAATGCTTTCCAAACCAATAATAGGGATTTCTAATGGAGGCATAATCAAATCTTTAGGGTCACAAACTGATGAAGCATTGCATATATAATCCTCATTTTATGGATATGCAAATCAGCCTGCAGGTGCAATGGGGGTGGGTCCAATTTACCTGATTTACCATAAGACAGCCCAAAGTGCTCTATCTCTCCCCAGTAATAGTCTGCCTTGTATCAATGATTGACATTTGATCCTCTGTCTTCCTCTTGCCGTCTGTATAAAATCTAGCCCCTCCTCTGTTGCACTTAAAGAGTGATTTTCATATCCATGAACAAATTATTGTCTCCGCATTTCATCATCATCATATGTTTGTGGCAACATATCTGTTTCTGCTTCTATTAATGCCTTCTACGCGGTATTGTTATTGGTTGAAATGGCTTTTTGGAACCAAGATATGACCTTTTAGAACAGCTTTCTTGAGGAGAGCTAATATGCATACACTGTTGAACAATAAGACTCCTCTACACCAGGCCGCGATCTCCGCACATCCGAGTTTTCAAGTGATGCTCCATCTTAAGGTGTAAGAACCTACTGTAAGTGATTGACATTACTTGCAGTACCAGGCAAGGCCACACATGCATAGGTGATGCTGTGCTTCATTTATTTTGCCAATGAGTTAGGGTAGTTACACATTGGAGTGTGAGCTCCACTTCCGATGCATTTTGTCTCCCTGTCCGCAAAAAAAAAACCTTGAGCTTAACATTGCTTTGCAAACAAAACGCATAAACACCTGGGTTCATCCATGAAAAAAATCATCCCGGATATTTTTTTTTTCTGCAGACCCATAGGCTGGCGGCACACGTCGCATTTTGAACCCGTTTTTAAGCAGACCGTTAAAAAACGCATGCGTTTTTCACAAACGCATCAGTTTGTGACCGTTTTCACCAATTATCTAAATTAAAACGGGTCAAAAACGGATGCATTTTCAAGAAACGCATGCGTTTTTCACAAACCCATGCGTTTTTTAACGGAATGCTTAAAAACGGCCCAAAAATGGGTTCAAAACGCTGCATGTGCCGCCGGCATAGACTTCCATTGCTTTCCGTGATCCACATCAGTGATCACATGTTTCAAAAAGTGTCCTTATGAACCTATCTAAAATCAGGAGATTATTACAGTGCAGTATGGATACGAGTAATAACAGGTGAACGGCTGAGTCTCCTTCTGACACGATATACATAGCACAGAGGAAGCTGTGACTACAATTTATAGCCCCCGTCCTAATTGCAGTATTCCAGGCATGTCCCTGTGTCTCAGCGCAGTGGTGATTGATGCTCCTCTATCTCTTAGGGACTGGTTCATATCAGTGGGAAAATAAAGCAACTAAATCTCAACTCATTTATCAAAAAGGATTTTCTAGGTGAGGGTTATCCTTAAATGGATTGTCCAGAATTAGAAAAACCTGGAGGCCTCTTCCTTGAAACTGCTTTACATCTCTTCAGAGTTTGTGTCTCATACTATAAAGTAATTTAGGCTGAGCTGCAATACCACGCACAACCTGTGAGCAAGTGTGGTGCTGTTCTTTGGATGGAAGCAGTTCACATCTGCGTTCAGCTGTCTGTTTAGCAGTTACCAATAACAACTCCTATTGGTTTCAGTGTCCTTAAAGGGGTTGGCCACTTTTAAATTCCTCTGCTTATTTCTGTACCTGTGTCTTTGCCTCTTTTGATAGCTTCAGCCTTCTCCCTGTCCTCTGCATACACACACAGCCACCGTCTCTCTCACTGCTCTAGGTCGTACTTATGGCGTCTCCCACTGTGTTTCTATTCTCACAATCTGTCCTCACTGATAGAAGCGAAGGGGGATCAGAATCATAACTCTGCAGCTTCAGCTCCTCCTATTCAGCAGAGCTCAGAGATGTAAAGAAAGAAGCACAGTGGGTCTGCACGCAGTACAGAAGTTTAGTGAGACTGCTGAATCACTTGATGAGCATTCAGGGACTATGTACAAGGTACATGGGCAACTAATGTTAAAGAGTGGCCATCCCCTTTAAAATTCCATTAAGGTCCGATGCATATGACAGTATTGGGAGCCGTGATGTGGCCACACAAAGTACAGCTAGATAATGGCCCCCATAGAGGTCTATTACACCTGGTCACAGTGCGAGATGAGCACATAGGGACCCAGATGTAGTAAACTGACTGCGCCAGTTTTCTGTCTGACATTGGGCTGAATAGCATCTGTAGTTATAAGGTGTCTGCGCCAGTTTTGTATCGCGGCTGCGCTGTGTCCGACAAGACAGAAAAAATGTGCACAAAAAGGGGCGAGTTAGTGCTTAGTCAGAGTTTACGACACATTTATTACTGTGAATCAACAGAATTGTGCTGAACGCTGTATGATGAAGATGCACCAAAAAAAGAGGACGCACATTCCCCAATCAGCCCAAGGGGGTCCACTGCGCCCCAGTATTCAACAACCTGCCTCACCCTGCACCATCAGTGCTGTTTTCCTCACTTATGATAAACCTGGCCCACTGTCTCTACATATCGTGACCAAGCCGGACGCCCACTGCAAATGACAGAGCAGGTCGGACGGATTTGTGGCGCAGCCGCTCCACCTCCACTTCCTATGAAGAGGACAGTTCCGGACCAGATGAGCATATGGTTGTGTGAATGAGGCCTTGGAGGTTGAACCAAGTGTGGATGTTATATTCTTTCGGGGATTAAAAACTGATTGGAGTTGGACCGACTGCTGCTCGATATGTAAAGTGAAGCCGCCTGACCATAAAATGGCTGCAGGTCATCTCTATCTGTCCATGAGCAATAGCTCTGCCAGGACCTTATGTTAGTATTCATGAATATAAGTTCAAGCTCCTGGCAGGGCAATTGCTTAGGACAGTTAGAGATCACCTGACTCTCCATCTGGGGCTATTTTTTGGACAGTCTGGCTGATGAGGTAAAAGACAGGAGACTTCACTTTACATATCAGGAAAGCAGAGCAGAACTATTACTAGATGTATATTGGTAAATTACCGTATATACTCAAGTATAAGCCGACCCAAGTATAAGCCGAGGCCCCTAATTTTACCACAAAAACCTGGGAGAACCTATTGACTTGAGTATAAGCCAAGGGTGGGAAATGCATTGGTCACAGCCTCCCCAGTATATAGCCTGCTGGACCCTGCCCCATAGTATATAGCCAGCACCTGCCCCCCCAGTATATAGCCTGCCAGCTCATATCCCCCAGTATATAGCCAGCCCCCTACCCAGTATTTAGCCAGCCCCCTGCCCCAGTATATAGCCAGCCCCCTGCCCCAGTATATAGCCAGCAGCGGGGGAAGCCGGAAAGGGGGGGGTTTTGATATATTTTTATACTCGAGTATAAGCTGAGTTTGGGTTTTCAGCACATTTTTTGTGCTGAAAAACTAGGCTTATACTCGAGTATATATGGTACCTAATATCCTGCCCCACACACACACATTACAAAAAACATGAGGTAAAGTGGCAAATGCCTTTAAATGATTTACTGTGCCAAGCTTCTCCTCACGTGGGGGAATTTGATGCCCATTTTCTGATGCAACATTTGACTTTCATTCCATAGACTTTTAGCAGAATCCGAGTAGATTTAACAAGGAATAGTGGACCAGTTGCTTTTAGCAGAAGCAGGAATAATCTATGGCAATTACCGTAGTTTCAGGCTAAAAATCTGTCAAAATCCACAACCCATCAAAGATCTCTTTGTGGATCATTGAATGCCATGTATGGTGACAGGGAAGACTTTAGTCTTTGACGATTTTATTACATCCACTTTACATTTAACATAAAGAGATATTTCAGTACAAAGGATAAATCACATGGAGACAACTCAGACATCATCTCATTCACAATCGGGAAGAAAAATCTCAGAGTTCAACACGTAAATCATTCACTTTCTGCGTCTCTCCAAACATCTGGAGATGATCTTCTTCTTGTCAGGTTTCTCCTCCTTCTGCTTCCAGATGTTGTGAGGTTGGTGGTGCCTGGTACCGGACATGTGGAGATACGTATAAGATGCCTTCCAGCATTCCTCCTAGTTCTTGCCTTCTGGATGTGGTGCCAGACATGTACATGATGATGGAGATGCTGTCCGCTCATGTACGGTATATTCCAATATGGAACACATACCGATGACCTCATGGCCGCTGTCCATGGATGGCAAGTCTCTCATATGGCTCCTACAGATCAGTTGAGGTGATAGATACCAGAATCTACTGACTTATACCATACAAACTACATAGTGCAATGGACTCATTCACTCAACATTTTACAGGATAATGATATTGATGATCTATCCATACGATGAATCAAGGAGTACCCGACAATCAGCTAAATCCAACAGAATAACAACAGATAACAGAGGCGGAAGTCCAGCTCTCGAATGATTATTCCAGCACTAGAAGCATCTCCATGGATTGAATATTAAAAATCACTAATATCATTATCCTAAAAAAAAAAACTTGAGCTGTAATACCACACAAAACCTTTGGCAGATGGGGCGCTATATTGTACAAAAACGTCCTTATTTAATCTAAAACACGTTCTAAATCCATTTCTTCATCCACATCAATAATTCTTTCTTTGTTGATTAAGGGGTCGTTTAGTTTAGATAATCCCTTATCAAGCAACCTTCTGAGGAATAAAGTTATCAGGGTCTCTCATACATCGGGCTATGAGGAGTGTCTCTCTTTGGAGGACTAAGGCAGCCCATAGATTTCATTAGTTACTGTGTAATACCTTCTTTCACAAGCGGTGGCACTGCAGGGGAATCTGCTGCTCAGAATCTGAGCCGATCACAACTGATTCGGTCTAGTTTGGTTGTAGTTTTCCATCTTCTTTGTATGTCAACCCAGGAGTCAGCGTTAGATTTCGGGTTATTACTACGAGAGCAACCACAGGCCCTTGTTGTATGTCCGGTACTTCAATCATTGGAGGACCTTAACAATTTACGTCCCATTTTTATGTAGCCACCATTGCTGAGAACACTGCTTACCCTAACCATCTTGTTATGCTTCCTTCACCTAAGTCCAGACAGCCTGGCCACCATTTTTATGAAGCCACATCTAATTTTTTTTTTTTTAATCCTTGAAATTATTGGAAAGGGGGTATGACTTTAAATCATATGTAGCATAGATGCAGGAACGGCATCCGGCTGGGGGCACCATTAACTCTGCAATCACGGCCGTACATCGTAATCGGTAAATGTGCCCCAATATGTCCTGTCTAACCAGGTGATTACGTTCACATAGCTCTTCTCTGTTATTCGGTGTTGATCCCATGAAACTAACAGCAGTCTCTCCATTGTCTCTAGTAGTTCACCAAATGGACTATCTGTAGGAGTCTGCTTGACATTTATTCCGGGCTGGACTCCAAACATTTGGGGAGAGGAACCTGCATGAGATAAGATCATCATTAATCAGTATCAACTTCAGTTCTATATGATATTAAAAAAAAACAGGGTCTAAATTTTGATCCAGAAACAGCGCCACTATTTTCCTTAGGCTGAATCTGGTATTGCAGTAAGCTGGACCAGATGCAACTAGTGGACAGGTGGAGCTATTTCTGGGGGTAAAAATTACATAAATCCAAGATACAGTACAATAAAGGAGTTGTTTCAAGAGTGGCATCTATAGATGATTAATGTCTGATAACTGGATCCCCCATGGTCCACTGTTTAAAAGGGACGTCAGCAACACATGAATAATTCTGCTCCATAGTGCATGGACTATCATTTGGTGCCATGATTGGGCAGAACTACTGATATATGTAATTGCTGCACTGGCCATAGTATAGAATTGTAATATCACCCTACCAGGAACAGGCACATTAGCTATGACTTCTTCATCCTACCTACTGTCGGAGTTTCCAGGGGTTTAATTCCCCCCTACCTAGCACAAGTGCTTCCTGAGATGGTCTCAACAACACATTGGGGCTCATTTACTTACCCGGTCCTGTCGCGATCCAGAGGTGCGTTCTCCAATGAGGATTCGGGTCTTCCGGCGATTAACTAAGGTAGTGTGCCCGATGTCCACCAGGTATCACTGCTGCGCCGAGGTCCGCCGGAGTTCACCAACCTATTCCTGGTGCATGTAAGTGTGTGTCAAGCGACACTTTTTTTTTTAAACAACACAATCTCTCCGAATCCGTCGGGTTTTCCGCTGGCCCGCCCCCCCCCCCCCGTTTTCCGTTGCATGCAATCCGGGGCCGATGTGACACAATCCGATCGCGTGCGCCAAAAACCCGGGGCAAAACAGTAAAATTCGGAAAACCTGGCGGGAAAACGTGTTTCGGACCTTTAGTAAATGTGCCCCAATGCCTTTAAATTTTTGGAATTGTGTTTATCAAAAACAAATAAGTGTAAAGTAATCTACATAATTCTAAATATAGATAGGAATAACTTCTCACCGCTTTCAGATAGGCCACATTGCTATGGCGAATATCTTTTAAAAGTTCATCTCTTGGCGTCAGGTCAACACGAGGCGGTGGGCGATTCCTTGGCACGGGCTTCAGGGTTTTTATTACGTCTTTAAGATTGGTTTTCTCTGACAGCTCTGAATTTTGAGACGCACTTGTCTTGGGTTTGGCCCTCTTGAGCTGTATCATGTCTCGCAGACTAGCCCTATCCGCTTCTTCCCTTAACTTTTGGGCAGTGGATTTTGTTTGAAACTTTTTGAGTTTCACTTCTTGGAACGGTGGAGCCTCCGAATTGGCCTTGTTTTCTGAGAAAAGCTCTGGCCTATTCTGCTTACTCTTTCTGAGTGGTGGCACCGGAATTTTTGGTTCTTCCGGTATTGTTGGCATTCTTGAGTTTAGGGTTGGTGGTGGGGGCATCTTGGAATTTGGAGTTGGTGGAGGTTGGGTCAACATTGCCAAAAGTTCTGGAGGAATTCCCATACTCAGACCATTCTCTAACATATTTATAAACTCTTCTTGTTCCTTCATCTGTTGCTGTTGTTGCTCGTCTTTCCGTTTTTGCCTTTGCCGGTCAAGATTTCTACTTAGCAGATTAGTGACGACCATTCTAGGCCCAGGCAACTCAAAATGGTAACCCATTTTCAATAACGTGTTGTTGGCCTTCAGCAATCTTGCAATTTCCATCTCTGAATGGTGACCCAACATATGTCTTTGATTGTGGAACCTCAGCTCAGTCAAATACTCATTGAATTGAAGACATCTTATAATGGCCACAATTCCTTTTCCGGTGATGAAGTTGGATTCAATGTTCAAGGTGGTGATGCTTCGGTTTTCTCGTAACATATTGGCTACAGAGAAGGCCACATTCTCATCGGCTCCTACATTTGCCATACTGAAGGTTTTGACGTGTTTGTTTTTCTTCAAGGCATTGACAAAGTCCAATAGCATCTCCTTCGGTATATTCTCAATGTTGTTCAGGTTGACTTCTTTCACATCAGGATTGTTCTGTCGGATGTTCTGCAATGTTCTGTCCAAGTTGGTTTGATTGCCAGAAGGCCTGGCACTCATCTTGATGAAGCTGGAATCTACTGCTAATTTCTTAGGAATATTTAATTTTGAGATCTTCTCAGGTTTTTTATCTTCGGTATTTTCTGCTGGGACTGGAGTCTCCTCTTCGGTGTTTCTGTTTTCATTTCTTTTCTCTTCTTCTGGCTCCTTCTCTGTGACCTCATCATTGGGTGGAGATGGTGGCTGTCTTTCTTCAACAACTACTGTCTGACTTTGCTCCATGATAATCTGTTGATTTTCTCCAGCAACTTCATTTTCCATCTCCTCTTCTTTTACCGACTCTGTTTCTGAGACGACGCTTTCGTTTGTCTGTATCTCCTCCTCTACTTCTTCTGTTGCCTCATCGTCTTCATCCTCACAATCTTCAAAGGTTTCGACGTTATTTTCTTGTTCTGGTTCTTGTGGCTCTGGTTCATTTTTTGGTTCCTCTTGTTCACTGATCTTCTCCTGCTCTTCCTTCTGCTCCTCCTCTCTGGCAATTATTCTCTAATATCAAAAAATAGAGTTAAAACATAAAAAGTTTACATCTAGCTGAAGGGGAGACAGTCCATAACCTGTACTTCATAGACAAATTAAAAACTTTAGTAAAAGTTGGGCTGCAGTTTTTGAGAAGGAGACAACAGCAGGGAAAATATTATCAATGTGTGGAAATGTTCATGCAGAACTCTCAATTCTGTCTATTCGAGGGGAGACCCAATCACTCTCTCTAAATTCAATATGGAGGGCAGAATTAAAGGGGTATTTCCACTACGTCATAAATTTCTGATAGATAAGGGTTCCACCTCCAAGACCTGCACCTATTTCGGGAGTCTAACAGGGGTCACCATGCCCCCACTGTGGAGATAAGTGCGGGTTTCAAAGGTAGAAACTATTACTTCTCTAAAGCAGGCATAATAAATCTGTGCTCCATTCACTTCTGTGGGACCTCCGTAATAGCCTTCCCATAAGCCATCCCTTAAGTCTCACAAATGTGGGGATACATGTCTATTATGGCACAGTCCCTTTAAGTTACATCTCTGGAAACCCCTGTAACCAGGATGATTCTGCCTCAAGGCTCAAAAATATATCACATTTCCTGGAGACCAATCCAGGCAGTGTACAAGATGTACACTATGTACAACATAGGTTCCATAGGTTTGTTCTTAAGTTGAATTTGTATGTAAGTTGAAACTGTATATTTTATTATTGTAGATCCAGACAAAATTTTTTTTGTCCCAGTGACATTTGTAGTTTAAAATTTTTTGTAATGGGACCAAGGATTATCAATAAAGCTTCATTACAGACACCTTACAGCTGATCATTGCAGTCTGGGACTATAGTAACATCCAGAGAGCTTCACCGGAGGTCACAGTGGGCAGAGAGGTCTGTCTGTAACTAGGGGCCGTCTGTAAGTTGGGTATCCTTAAGTAGGGGACCGTCTGTATATTTCGGCGTAACCCATAATTGTGAAATTCTTCCAAGGATCCCACCACCCTGTAACTACGTTGAACGTCTTAGCGAGAGGAGTGGATGATGGTAAAGAAGCAATTTGCAAAAATTTTCAACCTCTTAAACCCCGATTACATCCCAAATAGTAATGGTATACGGATATTACAATTATTTTTTATATGTTGAGTTGCATTTTTTAACTTGAATTTTGAGATTTTTCTCCCTCCCGGTGACGTACGGTATTGTGAAAAACCGGACAGCTGGAGGGACCATGTGACCTGCGGCTATTCTGATCGTTCTGACTTTACTCTCTCCATGGATGCCATTCAACACAAGTCATGCATTCTTATAACAGTGACTTCTAGGACTACAAGTCCCAGAATAAAACACTTATTAGTAAATATATTACATAGATCTTGATGAAAGGGAAGCCATATTGCTTGCTACCCAGCTTTCCAAGATGCAGAAGATTTTTTCCAAAATTTGCCAAAGATGCCCTAACAAAATTTTCAATTTCTCTTTCTTCATATGCTTTATACACTTTTATATATGTTAAAAGTATTATGGGGCATATTTCCAAAAATGTTAGACCTTGTACAGTTAACTAGGACCAGATTTATTACAATGTCTAATTCTCATTGATAGATCTGGCTTAGTTTAAGACTTTACATCCACCACTAAGAAATATGACTATGCAATGATATGAGCTATTAATCGGGGGGATACCCCGGTCTGCTTACTGGAGAGTTATCACTCAAAGCATATTTCTGTAGAACAGCGCCCTCCTAGTGAATGATTTTGTAAAAAATTTAAAAAAATTTATATTTCTTGTCAAAACTTCTGATCCAATTCTCATTAATTACTCACAAACGGTATGAAAGAATGTGAATTTAATCCAGTAAAATGTGAATTTTTAAACTTTTTGGAATTTTTGTATACAGTGAATTGTATTTTTCATGTCCCTTGGTAAATTGGGGAAGTAATATTAGATTTTTAATTATATATTTTCAACTAGTGGAGGGTGCAATATCTACCACTTATGGCATTTATCACCAAATGGACATGGGTTCAGGTTTCACCATATGAGCTAGTGAAGTTTTTGAGCTGTAACCAGTGACTTCTATAACATGCTCTCATGGTGCCCACGACAAGCGCTTTAATTTTTTGCCTATTACAGGCGGTCCCCTACTTAAGAGCACTCGACTTACATACGACTCCTAGTTACAAACGGGCCTCTGGATATTGGTAATTTACTGTACTTTAGTCCTAGGCTACAATAATCAGCTGTAACAGTTATCACAGGCGTCTGTAATGAAGCTTTAGTGTTAATATTGATTCTTATGACAACCCAACATTTTCAAAATCCAATTGTCACAGAGACCAAAAAAGTTCTGGCTGGAATTACAATGATTAAATATACAGTTCCGACTTACATACAAACTCAACTTAAGAACAAACCTACAGACCCTATCTTGTATGTAACCTGGGGACTGCCTGTATATATTTTTTTAATCCTCAAATTATAAGACCCTTTTGTCAATGCAGCCCTATGCAGCTGCCTATTCAGCCTTCTTGTCCTTGTGTTGTATAAAAGATAAACTCCTCCACTATAGTTTTTTATTTTTTTATCTGGAATTGTTGGTCCTCTGCTGGTTTTTGTTAATAATTTTGGGTATTTTTAAGCCCAATATTCATTTTTTCCTGTCAGTTCTATCTTCTGAGAAAAAATTTACCTCAGAAATGTAATAGGAATTCTAGATTTATGACTTTGTCTCCTGTAGCAAAATTATGAGGAGACATGGCCGTTGTTTTAACCCAGAATTTTACCAAAAGTCACAGAGGAATCCTATTCTTTGTCATATCCATATTGAAAAGTGACAACCAACATGGTCGCCGCAACAAAATATTTTAATCCTGCTATCCAGGATTCCAGAACTGCTCTAATAAAGAATTATTCTAGAGCATGGAAATATGTAATCTGGAAACTCGATTGACCACTGTCATGGAAGCCAATATAGTAAGGGTTAATATTTACATGTCATTTTTTGAAGGGAAAAGTGAGGCGTTTGGTTGTCTTCCATAAACATCATGATATCTCATTGGGATCAATGGCCAAAAAGTAGTGTTTTTTTGTCTTAGCCCAATAGTCATTTTTTTTCAAGTCAGTCCCGTCTTCAAGTGAACATTTACCTCAGATGGCAGCAGCGTAACGGGAACCCGCTCTTCCTCCAGCATCCGCTTAGACTCCTTCTCCCAGTGTAAATAATCGATAAGCGACCTGTGGTCAAATTGCCCCGTGGGCGCCTTCTCGGTCTGGTCCTTTTGTATCATGCCCACTGGTACTTTCGGATCTGGAGCCAGTACCTCCATTTCGCTCTGTAGCTCCTTTAGTTCTTCAGGAGACAAATTGGCCAAAATCTGATCTTCATCAATATCCTCAAACAGTTCATCCATGTCAGAATCTTGACTGTGCTGAGACATGGTTAACGGTCCGGTCCACACGGAGAGAGATCCAGGCGGTTATGGAGCAGCGTGTTGTATCCTCAGAGAAGAGGCCACCATAAGTGACTGAAGTGACAGTGACTCCAACTGAGGCCAGAGCTATATTAAGCTGTGGAAGACTTCATAGAGAATTTATGTCCCCGCTGCCATGTTCTGTTTTCAGCAACTGGTGTCAGCTGTGCAAATGCTTTTGACATTTGAGTACAGCTGGCGTCCCCCTCCTCCTCATTGCGTAATACGTGGTGGTCATTTCTAGAGGGTTCCACGGAAAGACCGGTTCACTTTCGGAGCGGTCACTTGAAGTCAAGTTACTTTTCCTTGAAATCTGACCAGTTTTATTAGGGGAGAGTGCAGTAGAGGGGATAAATATTAGTTCTGTCACATAATATCTCAACAGAACCATCCACATTCCCCATGACTAGACTATGTCAGGCATGGGCCTTGGGCTGTATGAATATTATAGTCCCTACAAGTCTGGATATCACTTCCTACATATGGAGAATGGAGGACGTGTCCCTTCTGTTTACTTTCAATCTGGGGTTCAGGAGCTTTGGGGGACCTTCAAAAGTGCTGAAATGGCTTTTATGTACATATGTATTGGCAATATGAACAGATGTGAAGGATTTCATGGAAGAAGGTCCTTCTCAGTATAAAATTTGGTGGGTGGTTTGAGGGGCCATGGACCTCCTAGAAGGCTTGGGCCCCGGGCTGCCACCCAAACCTCATATGTTATAATTCATTATTTCCCACAAAACCAGTCTAGTAACCACAGGTAGTATCTGATATTTCCAGACTTTGGCACCAAAGTACCAGAGATGTGATGTACCATGGAGACCACTGACTGCCCAAAGTGGGTCCTGTGACTCCCACCCGACCAACGCACAACTGAAACCCCCAGTGGAAATCCTAGAAACTCCCCAGTGGCATAACTACAGGGGTAGCAGCCATAGCAGCTGCTATGGGGTCTGGATGGGTCAGAAGGCCCAGCAGGGTGCAGTTCCCCCTCTCTGCACATCGCCACCCTTTTGTATTCTTTTACTAGAAAGCAGAACAGAAGCCGTCTCTTAGCTCTGCTGAGTGATTAGAGGATGCACAGTCTCCACAGAGAACTTTGAGAAGCTCTGCCCCTGCTTGGGGACCCCGATACTGTTGTGTGTATGGATCCTAAGGGAAATGGGGCCCCATTCAGAAGTCTACCATGGGGCCCATCCTCTCCTAGTTACGCCCCTTAAAACCCCTTTAATTCTTTGTCATTTGCACTGCATTCTGGAAAGTCTTCAGACCATCTTCTATGTTTTCACAGTTTGTTATGATGAGACCTTGTGCTAGAATCAAAAAGACTTTCAAGTCCCCACCCCCCATTAATCTACACTAGAACATGAGCAGAATTTTTTAAATTTCTACAAATTCCTACAATTTAGAAAATACTTCAGCTCAGAATCCCAATAAATTAATGGAGTTCCCAGGTCTTGACCTCTCATCCCCTCCTCCTAAGAAGAAATTCTCCTTTAATTAAGACAACGTATTAATGACAGGGGTCCCCGTGACTTGCAGAGATTTCGTTTCAGGCCACTTCGGGTCCTTGTTGTGAAAACAACACAGGATTAGCAGAGAACAGCTGAGCCCTGGATAATGATGCAGATCCCAAATATAGTCCCCGTGCGGTGCTGAAGTGTTAAATCCTGCTGGAATTACGGAAAGCGGTATAAAGACGAGGGGCGCGGGGTCAACATGTGTGATAATATGACATCACGAGGACCAGATTCTTACTTGGGACCAAGATAATATTATTATATTTTTTTATTAATTCCTAGATTAGGGTTCAAATGTGAGATTTATGGGGTCAACCTGCTCCATGGGATAGTAGGATACCCATGGACCTTACTGTATTTACTGTCCACTATCTTGAATGGGTTTTATCACATGTCATACACATAAAGGGGTTCAGAAGAAGACAAGAAGGCCAGTATAGCAGCCATGCGGGACGTATCCTCTTTAAACTCATCCTCTTTAAACTCATAAACTTGCAGAATTATGAATGTGCAACACACCTGCCAATGTGTAGGCAAGGGCGTGCTTGCGAATGAGACCCTCACTATTAGGGTAATACAGTTCTGCCTGGACAGGTAAGGGTTAAAACTATTTAATGCTTGTGATCCAATGATGTTCCAATCTGTAAGCTGGAGTGTGATTGGAGAGTGAGCACCACCTGACCAGGGAGTAACAAAACCCCTGGACAGGGAGGGGCAAGTCCTCTTGAGTTCCAGAAAGATCTTAGAACACATGTTCTAACCACAGGTCACCTAGGCCTCAGCTCATCTTCCAGAACACTCACTGAGTGACTAGAGACAGAGTGTCAGTGCACCACTAGCAGAGACACACAGAACACCCAGGACAAAGCTGCAGCATCCAGTATTGGACACTGGAGAATCTACTAATGGAGAATCTAGGCTGGTGAATCTACTCCTGAGGATCACTCTCCATGACCACTACAGTAATCCAGCATCTGATCTGAAATCGTTCGGCCCGTTGTCTGCAGTTGTTTCAATAAAGAACCGTGAGTTATTTTGCACAACGTTGCCTCCGTCTGGTCCCTGGATACGGCTGTCACCACCACGGGCTCCCCGTCCATTACCCAGGGACATATACTACGGACACTAAGGGGTTGCCCCAGGGAGATTCAGTACATCAGCCTCTCCCTCCATATTTCTTGCACACACCACCTGCTGGAGACCTGCCAGACTGTAGGACAGTCCTCCAGTCCCGTGCCTAGGCCGCAACCGCTAGCCACACCAGTATTCTGGGCCCCGGCTGCCTCCAGGCCCCAAGAAAAGGCTAGACCCTGGTGGAGGACGTTGCAAATGCAGCTCTGGAGCAGTCTTGGATATAACATGTTTTTGGTCCAGGGGTTATGACGCAGGACCAGCCACCAGTATGAAAACAGAATTCTGTAACCCCTTTAAGTGATGCAATCCAATTTCGATTCTGCGTCACAGGAATAGTAATTACCGTAGATGTTTTTATCCGTAGCTCCATAGTCTACTCCTGACTGGGTGCCATTAGGAGGGCACCTGATATGAAAACACTTGATGCCCTCTCCCCCCTGGGATTTGCCCTGATATTGGACACCAGTGCAGTTAAAGGCGCAGACCTTCTGTGGGATTTGATAGGATTAGAATTATTATAACAGATAAGATTGAGCCATGAACTTTAAGACTTTGGCCAACATGAGACATAGCTACGTGTCTAGAGATCCGGGAACTAAATTTGGCTTTGGCTTATAAAATACCTGGGATACTTTGGAAGTGGATCATTTTTTATTCATGTGGAACCTGGCTAGGAGGTAAGGGCAGGGGGTAAAAAAGATGGACATGGGGTTTATTTTTTTTAGAATTTTTTTTAAATGAAGTTATCTGTGGCTTAAAGGGGTTGTCTGGGATCAATTCTTAATATTATTGGTTCTAGGTGGTGTAGATACAAGGAAGGGCTTGTCCCCCGGTTCAGATAAACCGGTGATCTACCTGGCTGGGAGCTGCCGCACTGTAACAGAGTTAAGGACCAAGGAAAGTATATGTTTATTCATATTTTTGCATCAACGATCCTGGACAACCCCTTTAAATCCCCAATCCATATTATCAATGGATTGTCACTGTATTGTCTGGTTAATGGGACAATGAGTGATCATCAGAACCACATATAAAGGTGTAAAGTTTCACATTCACATGAGGTGTTCAGGGACCTCTCATCTTGTGATCTCGGGGGGTCCCCAAAAACCGCCATGTTGGGTGCCTACATCACAAAAAGTTATGTTTCATTCACAATCCCTATACTGCCCATTCACCTGCGGTTCACCAGGTCACATACGTAAATCCGGATGCGGTCATATTGAGGACTGTTTCGGGCAGTCGGGGGTTTAAGACCTACAAGTGACCAGCTAGTCTCTCATTAAGGGGCATCATGTGTAGCCCCCCATATGATGTCCACAGACCTTGTGCCGGACATACTGTAGGGCCGTAGATTTGGCATCTCTTTGGGTTTTCCATTTTACCTCAGAGATACCATCAAGGAGAGGCGTGATGTATTATAGGAACAGAGCGTGTAAACATCAGGGGAGACAAATCTGTCAGGATTATAAGGTGACAGACGCTTCTTCTCAGTGACAGTAATGGATCCAGCACATAGCGATACCCTGAGCTTTATTTCCACATAAATGGGAGACATATTATACGGTGATATGGAAATAGGGAAGTTGTTTACTGTACACAATGAGGAAAAAATTTGTTAAAATTCCATGAAGTAAATTGGAGCAGATTTTATAAAAGGAAAAGAGCGACTAATCACAGCACAGCTTTAACAGCACTTTCTGCTCTTGAACGATGAAAGCTGCTCTGTGATTGGCTGATGAGCAACTATAGCAATTTCCATCTGGAATTGGGAATTTTTTTGGGATTGTCCTTTTAAAATTAGTGACAGTACCAAAAAACAAGGGGTTGTATAAATCCCCATACAACCCTGTGACTCTTCAGTGAGGAGCAGAACCTCTACTGAGCCATATAATAGTCCAACACTAGATGGCAGTACATGTTCACATTTGCAGTTTAAGATTTTTTTTTATTAAATCCTGTAAATGGAAATCTTATGGCTATGTCTTAATTCAATATATTGTCAGGGTTGGACTGATACAGTACCAGCAGATCCTCGCTCTGACACACTAATGGATCAGGACCGGCACCATAGAGGGCCCCTGTGCAGGAAGCTAGTGGTCCCAATCATAGAGCAATACTTTATATCCCTAGGGTCTATTAGGAATTATTACATAGTAGCTCACAGATTACATACAAGTGGGAAGTGGCTGTAGACTGAAAGTGGGCCCCTTACCTACAGTCCCCCCCCCCCCTGCAGTGCACAGGTTACACTAATGCTATGTCCGCCCCTGCCTAACCCATTCCAACCATCCAATAACAATTTTGACCTTATAGCTTTTGTTTATCCTACATCCATTAGAGCATCACCATCTATCGCCCTGAAGAGATGTGTTTTCAGACCTTCATGAATGTTGTTAGAAATGGATTAATATTCCAGGATAGTAGTTTCTTCAAGTGCACTGGGGTGTGTCCTCACACTGCTGTGCTCTGTACATTGAACTGCAGACATTGTTAGATATTGTCCCTGGAGAGTTGAGTAATCATTGCTTTGTGATTTCCTTTTCAGAGCAGGACTCTGAAGAGGATTGTAACTTCTCCAAGTGTATTGGGGTGTGTCCTCACACTGCTGTGCTCTGTGCTCTCTGCAGATATTGGGGCACATTTACTTACCCGTACCTTCGCGATCTCCACTGTGGGTTTTTCCGACGAGGATTCGGATCTGCCGCGATTCACTAAGATCGTGCACCCGATATCCAGCAGGTATCGCTTCCCCCGCTGAGGTCCGCCGGAGTTCACCTTCTTCTTCCTGGTGTATGCAAGTGCTGATCTTGCGACACAATTTGCTTTTTAAATTCCGTGGTTTGTCCGAATCAGTCGGGTTGTCCGGCGTCCACGCCCCCCAATTTGTGTCGCATGCAAGCTGGTGCACCACAATCCGATCGCGTGCGCCAAAAATCTGGCGCAAAACAGAAAAAAAAAAGTGAAACCCAACGAAAATGCGTCCAACGGCCCCTTATTAATTGTGCCCCGTTATTAGGTATTGTCCCTGGAGAGATTTGTAATCATAGTTTTGTATTTTCTTTTTCAGAACAGGACTCTGGAGAGGATTGTAACTTCTCCAAGTGCATTGGGGTGTGTCCTCACACTGCTGTGCTTTTAGTTCTCTGTGTTGAACAGCAGTCATTGTTAGAAATTGTTCCTGGAGAGATGTGTAATCAGACCTTTATGTATATTGTTAGCAGGAATGTGAAATATGAATTTATATTCCTAGATTGTAGCTTCTCCAAGTACACTGTAGGTGTGTCCTCACACTTCTGTGCTCTCTACACTGAACTTCTCTACCTACGCTCCTCTCTGCTCTGGGTAACATCTGTAAAATTCAACCAGAATTGGCTACAGCTTTAACTCAGAGAAAAGTGGGAGGGTTGCAGAGCGGTTTAATGTACAGACCACAGCAGTGTGAGGTCACTTCTACTGAAATATACGGCAAATTTATTTTGTTAACAATCCTCTATTTACAAATGTATGATATAGCATTCAGTTTAATGGCCACCATTGCTCCAAATTAGGGGGACAGGAGACTTTGATGATAGCAGGGACTTGGCCCATGTGACGATATAGATAGTAATCAAACCCAGACACCAAATCCATCACAAGTTTTTTATTATTGGACCCATACAAAAATCGGCTCCAGAAGTTTATATGCAAAAACGGAGAAGGTGCTGTACAAAACAAATAAATACGCTTTTCCCACTGTATTTCTCTATCCAGATATTCCAAATGACTACGGACCAGCTCGATTCTTACATCTAACACAAGCAACCGCATACACACACCAGCGGGGGGCGAGCGTGAGGCTGTGGGAGGGGTCTGCAAGCCTGTCTAACCCAAATCGGCTTCATTCCTATGAATCTGGCCTGGGGGGACGCAGAGCATGGGGGTGAGCGCAGGCACCTGTACAAGCACGCCTGCACCGCGCCTGCTCTGCTTACACCAGCTGCTGCTTTACTCTAAACTTTAACCATTGCAATAGTTTCTCAAAATCCTGCACCCCCTGCAAACAAGTCCAGAAATTCCCATGAATCTGGGCAGGGGCTCACCTGTTACCCTTGTTCTGGAAATAGGCAGCAGCTGCTGTCCTGCTTTACTAACTGGAACAAACCAGGACCGGCCGCAGAACGCGTCGGTGCATGTGGCCAAGACGACTATGGATTATTTCTACAGAAAATGATCTCTAAGTCTGAATTTATGGACCAGTGTCACGAGGGGGCACTGAATCCCTACTCATGCTAAACAGCGCCACCGTTATCCATAGGCTGCGTCAGGTATTGCAGCTTACGGTGATACAATGCTGATAAAAAATGGAATATGTATCATACATTAGCTGCAAATATGCCAAATTTTACATAGTAAAAATTGGGGCATTACACCTAGCCCTGAAATTAGTTTCAACCTGACCAGGAAACCCCATTTTGGAGTCAGGGTTTGTACAAATCCCACCCATATTGAGGCAGCGATAATCCAAAACAATCCTCAACTTTGAGATCTTTTGGTAACTATATAATTGCAGCTGGTATGGCGCCTTTAAGAAGAGAAGGCCTGTCCCATGATCCTTTGTATTGGAAAACAAGTCCCTAAGGGCAGAATGGAGGGGTATAAATGTGTGTACCAGCAAAGGGGCACATGTATTTGTCTATGTATCTCCTTTAGCTTTGAATAATAGCTTATAAGCACTGTGTTGCTATTTTGTATGTTACCCCTTTGAGGACAAAAAATGGCTGCCTCTTGACTTAACATAATGAATTTTCTAGGGTTGGAAAAGTTAAAAAACTTCTTCGGAAAACAGCGCCACATCTGTGCACAGGTTGGGTGAGGTACTGCAGTTTCAATTAAGCCAAACTGCAATACCAGACGCCACCTATTGACAGAGGTGGAGCCGATCCTTCAGGTTTTGACCCAAGATCAATGTAATAGTATGGCACAAGTTGAGTTGTATCCATAGATATATCATAATGATAGAAACCCCCACTACATTCTGCCTACGACCCCCCCAAGGTCTCTAACACGCTTGCAGCCCCTTCCCTCCCCGGTACCTTCCACACGGGAAACTCCTGATTCACAATTGTTCCATTGCAAATAATAAAAAGATATAAGTGACACCTGACCAGCAGATTATAACCGTTCCGTATATATATATACATATAAAAAAAACTAAAAACATTTGGTGATCATTTCTAAAAACCAAGCTGTACCATAAGAAATTCATTCATCGAGCTCCGTAAGCAAAGTATCAGGAGGATATCTATTAAAAAAAAAACCATACAATGCCGATAAAAAGTGTCCAAGAAAACGTATGTACACATCTTCATATCTACAGATTTTTGGGAAGGGGGGGTGGGGGTCGGTGTAAAGTTTTTGGAAGCATTGGATTTTATTGGAGATAAAAATAAATGGCGGCTTAAATAGACATGGCGTTGCATCCGTGGTAGGATCCTTCATATGAATGTTTCCAATACTGACTGCTAAGTGTTCTCTCCGTTCCCGAGGTTCTTGTGCTTGTTCCGCGCTGCAGTTCACCGTTTTAGCCACTAGTTGTCTTCACAGTTGATATTGTCAAAAAAAGTTTCCGAAAATTAAAAAAAGTGCTTTTTCAGAAAACCAAGTGCTCGTTTTATAAGCCGTAGACCGTGCCTTGTCTATCAGTAGAGCGTTGACCGGTTTGTCCGCCGGTATCCCAATGTCGTAACTCACGACAAATGAGCAATTTTGCAGTATCGGCGCTCTCCCTGCAAGGCACATGAGGTGATGAGTGGAGATTGGAGTCAAGTATCTGTCACTTCATACTAAGGTGCCCGGCTTGGAGTCCTCATGCCATAGGAGGTCTTGTTCGTTCTGGAGAGGGTCGTCGTTTAGGGGAACGATGTCGGGGTCGTCCATTGGGGGGGTGTATGAGACGAAAGTTCTGTAGATAAGAAACACAAATGATGTTAGAGACAAAAGCACCATGAGGCTGCAATACCAGACATTGGCTACACACAGAGGGGGCGCTATTTAAAGAAAAAAATCTCCAAAACCTTTAACTAGATATTTGATATGCATAAAGAATTCCTTTCTATGGAAAAAAAAATTCACCTCTCTAGGGGTGTGTTCACATAGTGGAGAGGTGACTTGCCTAATGACATTATTGTTAACATAGCGCATCGTAGACGCGATATTAACGCATGCGTTAGCAATGCGTGAACACATGCATCTTTGTTAACATATGTGTTATGATGTGTTTTGTAAACGCAAGTGTTAATAATGTAATTAGGCAAATCGCCTCTCCTCAGCTGTTCTAACGCGTTTTAAAACGCAATGAAAATGCACCGTGTGAACGCGCCCTAGAGGTTGCCTGGTTTCCAGTAGCAGCTCCACAGAGGTATATATATGATGCATGCGATGGCTAAACCAATCCTGTCCTCAGAGTTCATGTGCCGTTCGCTCACATGTGTCCACTGAGGCCGGCGGCACACATGGCGTTTTGAACTTGTTTTTGGGCCGTTTTTAAGCAGTCCGTTAAAAAAAACCCAAGCAATTTTTTCCCGTTTGTTTTCAAATTATCCTCATTAAGATAATTAGAAAAAACTGTCAAAAACGCATGCGTTTTTTAACGGACTGCTTAAAAACGGCCAAAAACGGGTTCAAAATGCCACGAGTGCCGCCGGCCTAAGGCCAATAAGTGGCTGAGCTGAGACATGCACAATATACGGAATCGGAAGTCCTGGGAAAAGCTGCTCCTGGAAATGAGTAAAGATCTCTATTTGATTTTCAAAAGTTTAAAAATGTTGGGAAACCCCTTAAAAAATGTCCAGATTTGTTGTCTTGGTGTGAGATAATGCGGCAGGTGGAGAGGGGACACACACAAAGCTCAGATCTCCATCCCTTATCCTGTGGGAAGGTGTGAACTTGGACAAGTCTTCGCTTAGGATTTGCACACAAAGGATGAAGTTCACCTCTTCTACAATGGAAGGCAAAGGGGAGGGGGTGTAAAAAAGTACAGGTGCTTCCTGTGTCAGCATGGGGGGGTGTATGTAGGGGAAGAATATTAGGTAATGGGAGGGGGGCTACATTTAGTAATAAGTAAGAGTAGGTAGGAGGTCATGGAAGTAGTCAGATATAGTGACTGCTAACCCTATTATCCTGCGGTGATCTAGTGACTCTACCAGACGGACAGGAGGCCCGGTGACATCCTCTGTGTAGAGTCACTAGATCACCGCAGGGTAAAAGGGTTAGCATTGCGGTATGTGGAGTATGCTGCCCCTGTCCTGGGCTTTCTAAACATATCGTTGACCTTCCACCCAAAAAGATTAAGAAAAAGACACAGCGTGACTGACGGAGGGGACCCTTTTCAACATGTTCCGGGTCTGTAGAAGTTGAGAATGTCTATGCAGAAGATAAACCGGTTGGACGGCAATCCGGGGCTCACCTGCTCGGCAGAGGCGTGCTGCTATAGGCAGTGGAGTATCCGGCGTAGGATGAGTGAGGTACGGTATTGGGGTAGACCAGTGTGCCGCTGTGTGCCCACCGACTCCCTGCTGTGCTCGTGGAAGACACTGGAATATACAGAGAACAAAAACTTTGAGTTTCCTAAAAAGTGGCAGAGGATTCTGGTCACAGTCTATGAGATCTTTCTTTTTTGTACAGGACAAGAGTCCCCGGACTTTTAGAGTACAATCCATACTGATTGGCTTGGGCTCCAGAATACTAAAGTTTCGTTAGTTTGGGTGCAGCCACCGATGGGGGTTCCCAACTCTCCATTAATGGCAGATAACAGAAAAAAGGAGGATCAGGCAGCTGGATTTCAGCATGCCCATTCCTTTTCCAGGCAAGATAAACCACCACCAAGAGGTGCTCACTATTACTACTGCGCCCCCAAAGAACAATGAAGGTATAACATTTTGTCTATAAAGCCCACCAGACCTAGATCTCATCTTGATCTACATAGATTAATACACTACAAAGAGACAGACCCCTCTAACAGGACATAGTAGTAGGCCTACCCCAACTTACCGGATGAACAAGATGGCGCCCTGAGGCTGGGCGATGAGGGAACTTGCATAGAACTATAGCAGAGACTCCTCTGTGAACCCCGTTCAGATTCCACCATCCCATGGGTGACATCTTTTTGACACGATGCCCGGTGGTACCATCCCCTTAAATGCTCGGCCACGATGGCCTTGTTAATGTTCTTTGTTATCTGCTCCGTAGTCTTTACGGGTTTCTTTTTCGGAAGCCTTAGCGTTGCATATGCGTTGACATACTGCTCGGAATCATACCTCGTATAGTGGTCGTAGCCGTAGTGCATGGAGGAGCGGTATGAGGGGTTAACACTGTACTGTCCCTCTGTATCGTTCTCGTAGATGTAGCCCCCGTTGTAATAGGGATCGGTATCGGGATAGGCCGAATACCCGGTGATGTAGTAGCTGGAGGAGGGCTGGTTCTGGGACATTTGGTACACGCTGTTCCGTGCATCCTTGTGCGCCAGGTTCGGCATACTCCCAGAGTTTGCGGCAGAGAAGTTTTGCTTCTTGTGGCGCCTCCTATCCCGGGGGCGATTGTCCAGGGTCTGGGTGGTGTAGCAGTAGTTCTGTTTTGGTGGTGTGCTGTAATACTCCGAGCTAGACTGGCTGGTGTAGGAAGAGCCATCATCCAGGACCTCTGTGCTGTTGCTTCTTTGACTCTTTGAGATTGAGAAGGTCGTACCACCATCTACTGAGTCCAGGATGACCGGAGTGTGCGACTCTAAGCTTCCCCGCCGCGGCCGCCCATTATGGCTTATACTTTCATTTCTAGAAAAGCAGGAGAAAAAAATATTTCATTAACATTCACTGTACAGTCTGTATCCTATAAAACTTGGGTGGGCCTTCTCTTAGAATGGCTATCTGTGTACCCTTGTGGCCCCTCAGTGAAATGTGATCAGCTAATCATTAGGGTCCACATAAACACTGGTGGCCAAGTCTGAATACCCCAAGGCCATGTTCACACAACTTGTTATGTGTTTCATAGTGTTTTTCGACATTGAATTTAAAGGGATTCTCCACGTTTGCCAATAAATGTAATGTGTAAATAAAAGTTATACAATGTTCCAATATATAACGAGCCGTGCACCTGTGTGACATCACATGACCAGGGATATATAATAAGCCGTGCACCTGTGTGACATCACATGACCAGGGATATAATGAGCCGTGCACCTGTGTGACATCACATGACCAGGGATATAACAAGCCGTGCACCTGTGTGACATCACATGACCAAGGATATGTAACAAGCTGTGCACCTGTGTGACATCACATGACCAAGGATTTAACAAGCCGTGCACCTGTGTGACATCACATGACCAGGGATTTAACAAGCCATGCATCCGTGTGACATCACATGACCAGGGATAAAGCAAGCCATGCACCTGTGTGACATCACATGACCAGGGATATATAACAAGCCATGCATCCGTGTGACATCACATGACCAGGGATATAACGAGCCGTGCACCTGTGTGACATCACATGACCAGTTATATAACGAGCCGTGCAACCGCTTGACATCACATGACCAGGGATATAACAAGCCGTGCACCCGTGTGACATCACATGCCCAGGTACCAATGTTTAGACACAAGAAGTAACCAATGAAGCTTGCTGTAGCATGATTTCAAGCAGAGATCAAAAAAATCATGAGGAATGGATACAGAAAATGTTTTGAAAAATTGCATAACTATTCATTACACAAATAATGCCATTTATTTTCTGAAAGTGGACAACCCCTTTAAAGTGTGGGTAAACCCCTTTAAAATCAGTGCTGAAAAACTACAATTGAAAAAACATGCTGAAAGTGGAACATTACACAAGGGTCCCTTCATTCTTAAAATCAATGTGGGTCCCAGGGAGTTGTGTCCCCCCCTAATTAATAAGAGTGATTAATTAATGACTTCTGAAAAAAACTGCAAAATATTCCTAATGCGGTTTTTTTTTCAGAATTTTTCTTTGCAAAAACATGTTTCCTGCTGCCCCGATCGTTCCTGCGTCTCTCCCATGTTCCCAATCATTAGTAGGTTGCACTTACTGGAGGTGGCTGCTGCTGTAGGCGTTTCGTGTCAGGACAGGAGTGGAAGGCATGCTCCTGCCCCCGTGAGGCTTCCGCTCCGCCGTCTTGTAAGGGCTGCTGTGGGTTGAAGTAGGTTCTCTGTGACTATAGATGGGAAGAAAAATAAGTTATAAAACATCCTTATATGAAGCCGATCTATGTCAAAAAATAAGGAGCACTTACAGTCTTGTATAAAACAGTATACTAAAATTTGAGCAAAAAAGTTCTAATAATGATGCAATACTGTCCAAAAATGTCGCTTTTTCACCATTAATTTAAAGGGGTTGTTCGTTGGATATGTGTCTTATGTTCTCAGAATGGTGGGGACCTGATACCTCCAAAATCAGGGGGTGTTCAGGCAAGTGTGTGTTAAGATGCTATACCTGAAATGGTCACTATGCTATATAGGGTGCTGCTCCTGGCATACAATAAGAAGGCTCATCGCTTGCTTTATAACTCTGGCTCCTTTAATCAGTTGATTTTGGGGGTACAGGGGTGTTGGACTACCACCAATTTCACACTGACAACCACGGATAGGTTTGATCAACACTCCTTTCAACAGTAAATATTACACAATTATTTGTCCACTAGGTGGCACTCTCCTATTGCCATCCATGTATGGTCAACAATTTTATTATACATCATCATTAAAAGTCCCTACATTATATTTTATGATCATATCTAATTTTTGCCTCTTATAGTTGTCTCTATTACAAGATTGCATTACCCTGGGGTCACTTATTTACTGGTTTTACTTGTATTTATGACTTTATTGTCAAATCTCATTGCCTCGCTCCTTCTACACCTAAAACAATGGCTGAATTATATAGCGAGGCCTCCCAGTAAACACAGCTGAACACATTACACATGATTTGCATGGAAATGGTGTAATACCTCATCTTCCCTGTGCAGGGAAAACGAACACTTACTTCCCAATAGAAGTAACAGAGATCACGTTGTGATCAGCGATCGCCTATGTGTGTTATTGGTTTGCGGTCTTATCTGAGCAAGTCTTATAGACCCTTTACCCTGAGAGGCGCATGTCTGAAAACTGTTCGTTGAGGGAGGACTTCCTGGAAAGGCTTCGGTCTTTTGGTAGTCGGGTCTTGGGGGAGTTCTGCAGGGAACTGGATCTCTGTCCTTGTAGGTAGAGGGAGTCATCTAAAAATAAGGAAAACGGTTAGTTTAGTCTTACAAAAAATCCACATTTCAACAAGATTATTTACCCGTGAGGAACCAGCCACTAGGGGGCGCCAGCTCAAGTTAGAGATACTCACCATCATCAAATGTGGTTGTGTCTGACAGGGAGCTGCTCTCTGACGGGATGATATCATCTATAAGGTGGAAGGAAAGGGATGTTTAGTCAACTGAATCAGACACTAATGTGTATCTTTACCTAATTAATCCAGATCAAACTAATTAGTCCGACTTAAACCTCTGCAGTAATGTAGAGGAGGATGCACAGATTTTGTGTAATGACTTGGAGTAACAATAGAGGAGACGTCACATAGCTGGTGTGGTGCTATAATGGTATCATCTGTCATTATAAGATGGGTTTAGTCACAGCCTCCCCCCCACTCATGTCCCCTGAGGATAAAGTTGTCATACAGATTCAATAACTACTGCCCAAAGGCTGGTCTGGCTCTGTTGTTTTGGCCGAGTGTACATGTGTTTTCAATGGATAGAAGGGAACAATGTGCTGTAAGATGTTTCTAGCTTTAACTAATCTCCTATGAGATCCTAAGGATCGGTCATACTAAAATTTGACATGCCTGATCCGTTCTTTTCTGATAGTCAGTGGACCTTTTCATTCACATTTATGGGCCTTTCACAAAATTTTGAGGTTTGGCCAATCCAAGTCTAGTGTTTACGGTCCCTGTTTGGTTGGGGCCTGGTTCATTAGGTGCTTAGCAGGATGTATGAGCGTTTTTGAGACTATATTAGAAGAACCCAGAGGTTTCTCCTTCAATGGTCATTAACGATGAAGGTTTTTAGCCAATGTTGCTCATGTACCTTGGAAGAGAAGAGAGGCCCTCTTGGTTGGGTCTTTCCCCCTCTTGATCCTGTATTCATTGATGGCGCTCTCTATGTCCTGCAGTCTCTTTATAGCATCGCTATAATCCTGCTTCCTCTTCCTCTTGACGTTCTTTGCCAGGTCGGGCTCCATCAAAAGTTTCTTTGTCGCCTCGACCATCTGTTGTTGTATGAGGAACTTGTGCTCCAAATTTTGTAAGTCAGATTCCTGTGGGTGGAAAGAAAAAAATAAGGGGGGATTACAGAAAGACAGAAACAAGAGGAGGTAAAGGAAGTGAATGGAGCTGGTCCTGTGTGAAGGTGTCCAGATGGTCTTCAAAAAGTGGAGACAAGACAGTCTCCAAAAGTTCAGACAAGATAGTCTCCAATAAGGTGAGACAAGATGTTCTCCAAAAGTTCAGACAAGACAGCCTCCAAAAGGTGAGACAAGATATTCTCCAAAAGTTGAGACAAGGCGGTCTCCAAAAGTTGAGACAATGGTGTACAAAAGAGAGAAGATTGTCTTCAAAAATTGAGACAAGACAGTCTCCAAAAGGTAATACAAGATGTTCTCCAAAAGGTGAGACATGGTGGCCTCCAAAAGTTCATACAAGACAGTCTCCAATAAGGTGAGACAAGATGTTCTCCAAAAGTTGAGACATGGTGGCCTCCAAAAGTTGAGACAAGACAGTCTCCAAAAGGTGAGACAACATGGTCTCCAAAAGTTGAGACAACGGTGTACAAAAGAGAGAAGATGTCTCCAAAAAGTTGAGACAAGATAGTCTTCAAAAAATTAGAGCCAGATGGTCTTTAAAAAAAGTTACAGCAGGATGGTCTCCAGTAGTTGAGTCTAGTGTTCCTAACCTTAATAAATCATGATCTACATTATTATTTACCTCCTCATTCAGCAGAATATTATCAGCCAGCTTGAAGGAGGTGCCCATACGTTTTCGGACATTGGGGGGCTTCTCACCAGGATTGAGCGGGTATTCAGTCGGAAGCTTTCCAGTTAGTTCCTAGAAGAACAAGGTTTGGATTGAAGACTTCAAGTTACAGACAAAACCCCATTTTATTCATTTTTTTGGTAATACTTCACTTCGCCTGCGGAGGCACTGCAGGAAAAGTGCACACTTACTAGCAGGTTTTCCCGAAGAAGACAACAGACTTTAAATCCCATTGGTTTATTGTTAAAGAACCCTTCTAGTAAGGCAGAAGACTCCATTATATATACACCTGATCTATTGTAGGAGTCCTATGTTACCCCAGCCGTCTCCTAGGACCCCTCAAGGTCACTTACCGCCTCTCTCATACATATCTTCTTAAGTTCTTCAATTTTTTTCAGAAGAACGTCTTGTAAATCTTTTTCTTTTTTCTTCAGTTCCTGAATCTTCTCCGCTTTCTGCTCCTCGCTGACTTCCGAGTCAATGGAACCTGCCGCCAGACAAGAATTTTTTTAATAATTTTTTTTTTTCCAGTTTTGTAACTTTTTGATTTTAGCAGTATGTTTTTGAAAGACATAATAAAAATAAATGATCTTATTACCTGAAGAGATTAAGCTGCCGCTGCTGGCCATGATCACCGGGTTTTTACCGTCCACCATTTTGGAGATTCTGCTGGTGCTGCTCTCGGTCAGATCCATAGCAATTTCGTCAAGGCTGCGGGCGGTGGGAATTTTGGCCTGTGGGAAATCAATGGGTGAATTGAAACCAGACGTCCAGGACGAATATATAGCGACGCTCTACTGTTCTCTGTTATCAGTCACTTCCGGTTATATATGTAGCAATCTTTAGGGGCATTAATGATGAAATTCCATTAAGAGTCCATCCCTTAGAACAGTAGTTTATCACAGGTCTTTCCTTCAGAAGTCTTTTCTTTAATTATAAGGTGACAACTTGAGGTTTAGTGCCCTTTTAAAGGGACGGGACCAGAATTAAAGAGGTGCTAATACATTTAAAGGAAACTGGTTGTCTCCAGAGGTGTCAGTGGGAGTCCTTTGAGTCCAGACAAAGCCACAGGCCTTTAAAATGTAAATGACCCCCATTAACTAGAGGATAGGAGTGATCTCCCCATAGAAGGGCAGAACCACTCACATAATGATATAAGGGGACGATATCATCTTCAATTTAACACTTTACTGTCTGTAAAGATAACCCAGCAAATATTTACACAGGAAACCCTGAGGGGCGATCCAGGACTGATGATCACTTACTTTGCTCTGCTTTCTATCCAGGTAAAACTGATGTTGACTAATGGCCATCACCCATATGGACTTGATCAGGGAATTGCTGGCATACCAGGTCTGAACTACAAAACCGCTCTGTCCAAAGGTTCTTCTCGAGGAGGATATTCTGGGAAAACAAGAGAAATTATCATGATGAACGATACATGAAATAGGAGGGTGATATATCTATGTATTATACAGTATATAGATAGATGCGGTACTATATACCGTATCTATGTATCCATCCTTCCATCTCATCAAAGAAGCTTTATTGGCAGCACCAAATACAAAGTAGCATTGCCAAAGTATTTATAAAATATAGTATTTTGGGAGACAGACTAAGGGATAGGGTGCAAGATCTATCTATGTATCTCATATAAATCTATCTTGTTATCTATCTACTATCTATATTCAGTTTCTATCTATTGATCTCACATCTCCTCATCTATACATACAGGAGGTCCCCTACTTAAGAACACTCAACTTACAGACGACCCATCGTTACAAACTTTAGTCCTAGGCTACAATAATCAGCTGTAACAGATATCACAGGCGTCTGTAATGAAGCTTTAGTGTTAATATTGATTCTTATGACAACCCAACATTTTTAAAATCCAATTGTCACAGAGACCAAAAAAGTTCTGGCTGGGATTGCAATGATAAAATATACAGTTCCGACTTCCATACAAATTCAACTTAAGAACAAACCTACAGAACCGATCTTGTATGTAACCCGGGGACTGCCTGTATATGTATTTGTTTCTCCTATCAGTCTATCTATCTATCTATCTATCTCATATCTATCTATCTCATATCTATCTATCTCATATCTATCTATCTCATATCTATCTCATATCTATCTCATATCTATCTCATATTCTATCTATCTATCTATCCATCCCCTTTCTATCTTGATGCAGGCATAGTATATATCCAACCTGTGCCTCTGGTATGCATTATCTTTGTAAGGAATTTCTCATAATTTTTAATACTTCATAAAGTTAATTTCAACTAAATTCACTGATTTTGGTGTCGGGCTCATGACTCTCCCGGATGTCAGGGAGGAGAAGTAGTAGGAAGGAGTTATCTCCTGCTCCCTCATACAGAACATATATACACACAGCCGAGCATGCATGTGCAAGTTATGTCAAGTGTATGACCAGACATAGATAGACGTACGTTGGCTGTTTTGTGAATATAGTAGATATAGGATGACTATGGGTCTATACATTGTTTATCCAGATCTGTCCATCTATACAAACACTATATAAAGCTATATCATACCCCTGACAATACGATGTAGAGAAACACATCACACACGCTGTTATACAATACCCATTAAATATACTCTAGCCACAAGCCAATCCCTTTACAAACACTCAGCTTTGCATATCTTTGTAATGGGAGCCCATATTTTCATATGTTTGAATGAAGTTCAATGCAAGTAGCTGCGGAACAACACAAGTGTCCTACATTAGGGACATGAGGCCAGGTCATGACTCGTTCAACTGCAACAAGTGCATTAAGGGTTAACCACGTCCTTTCCTAGACAGTCCAGGGACTAAGCTGAAGAGCTAACAATCTAATGTGTACGTTTCAGCATTGCCGACCACGAAGGGAGGTTGTGTATATAGTAGACTGTCAACACGAGTCAGCAGCGCCTTGACAGCGCCCAACAAATGTATTTAAAATGATTAATAATAATTGCAGTGGCTGCTAAATGATAATGAAGTGCTAATGTCCTGGGTGTGGATTCAAAAAAATCAATGGGAAAATGAAAAATAGCAAAACAAAAAGTGAACAAAATAGAAAAAAAGAAATAGCAAAAAACTCCCCGAATTAGGAACAGCAACGTTAAAAACTCCAAAATTCTAAATGTTGAAAAAATTATCAAAGATTCCATTTAAAAAAAAAAAACTGTGTTCAAAAGCTTCACAAAAACTCCATAAAAACAGTCAAAAGTTCAAACAAAAATACTATGAGCAAAATAGTCAAAATTTAAAGGAAGAAAGGAATAAACGAGCTCGCAAACTCGTAAAAAAATTTTTAAAAATTCTAGAAAAAGTTGGATAAATATATTTAAATATTCTACAAAATTAACGGATTTAAAAAATAAAAAAAAACACGGAAGAACATACGGAAAAAAATCTTTGAAATCCTTAAAGAAGACTTGACAGCAAGTTACTTTACTCCATAACTTTGTAGTTGATCCGGCGCCAGCTGCAGGGCAAGTGTCCGGGGGGCAGCTCAGTGCCGGCTCCAGCAGGTCCCCCATGACTACTTACCTCCTATGCTTTCTCTCCCTGCACTAGGTCCCCCATGATGAGCAGTAATCCACCGAGCTGCTGTCCAGAGGCTGCACTCCTCTCCTTGTAACCCTTCGCCTCTCCCTCTGTGATACTGAAAAGGTGAAACTCCAGTTTCCCAGCCCTGACCATCCCACCGGTGACACAACAGAGGACGTCACAGCCTCACCCCTCCTGTCTGACACCCATTTACATACACATGTCAGTGTCTCAGCCCTTACTGGAAGGCTCCTACCCCCGATAGCACACAGCGTGAACTTATCTGCTCTCACTATTTTTTTTCTTTTAGCCAAAAATGGAAAATATTAAAATGATGTAATTTAAAGAAAGCAAAAAAAATGCGAGTAAATCTCCCCTAGGCAAAGGGATATCCACACTATGATATGTCACTGTACAGAGGCTGCGCTCCTCTGAGTTGCATGGAGGTGTAAAACCTGAATTAAACTGGTTTTTAATGATTTTAAACTTTTTTTTAATCTTCGAGAGGTGGCAGCACACAGCTGTAGTGACATGAATGCAGTTCTTTAGATCTATTCTCATGAAGATTTGTTAATAATAATAATAATCTTTATTTATATAGCGCACACAGATTACGCAGCGCTGCACAGAACTTACCAGATCAGTCCCTGTCCCCAAGGGGCTGACAATCTAATCACCTACCGGTATGTTTTGGAGTGTGGGAGGAAACCGGAGTACCCGGAGGAAACCCACGCAAACACGGAGAGAACATACAAACTCTTTGCAGATGTTGACCTGGGTGGGATTCAAACCCAGGACCCCAGCGCTGCAAGGCAGAAGTGCTACCCACTCATAACCCCTGTGTCCTATTCAAAATCTCAGTACAGGCGGTCCCCTACTTAAGAACCCCCGACTTACAGACTACCCTTAGTTACAAACGGACCTCTGGTAATTGGTAATTTACCTACTTTAGTCCCAGGCTACAATAAACAGCTATAACAGTTATCACAGGTGTCTGTAATGAAGCTGTATTGTTAATCCTGGTTCTTATGACAACCCAACATTTTTAACTTCAATTGTCACAGAGACCAAAAAAATATTTGTCTCGGGTTACAATTATAAAATATACAGTTCTGACTTACATACAAATTCAACTTAAGAACAAACCTACAGAACCGATGCTGTACATAACCTGGGGACTGCCTGGTATTGGCAATGACAGTATGACGATATCGTTTCAGGTTTTGTAGAGTTTTAGAACTTTTTGTTAAAAAAATAAATTAATAAAATAAAATCCAGCATATCTCAAAGGAGATCAGTGTAATAGAGGGTTAAAATCGTCAGCTTTATTCCAAAATTGTGTTAAAATTCCAGTTACACATCAGAATAGGAAGTTACCTATGCGTTTCGACTCCCTGGAGCAATTTTGTTTCTTTGTGATGTTATTGTCAAACGTTACAATTCATATTTTATGCCAATGTTCCGATTTTGGTTTTTTTTTTAAAGGATTTTTTTTGCCTCTGCTGCTTTCTAGTGGGTGTAATATGCCCATGTATATAATATCCGCCATATTTGGACCTTACATGGCTGCCTATAGGATCTTATGGGGTCTTATGTAAAATGTGTTCATATAATCCTTATACGGACCTATAGGATTCCATTATACTGATGATATTACAGCATCTATTAAGTAGTATAAGATGAAGTTTCTATATGATATGTAGGGTTTTTTTCAACAAGGGCACCCATGGGTGACAGTATTCCCACTACTGCAGGGAAAACAAATCACTGGGACCTAATAGAGGTAATAATGGTGAGGCGTACAGGTGGAGGAGCCCCGGTCACGGACACACCTTGTCTTGTTGTACCTGTGTCATTAATGTATCACCGGATGACTAATTGTCCTCACATTCCAGACGCTGAGAATCTTCCCTGGATATTGAAGCCTTATACCTGGAGCATGACTACGAGATGTCACCGGATGATATTCCCTAATAATGATTAATTACAATTTTTTAAAAAAAACGTGAACCCCTCAGGAGGATCATACGTGATTGACAGATCCTTGGCGACGTATATGCGTCAGCGAGCGTAGCATAAGAACATATGATTCAAGTTCCCTCTGTGAAGTCATTCCTTAACGATCCATAACAAAACAGGGACACAATACTCGGCAGGGAAGGGGTTAATAAAGCCCATTTAGCGCTATATATCTGATCCTGGGCAAGTAGGGTGGCAGCCAATAATGTTGCAATTGCAGATTCCGTCGGTCCCTTAAAGGGCATCTACCACCAGGATGAAGGATTTTAAGCCAATGAGCCTGAGGGCCTCCAGGCTCCATAGCCCCTCAGGCTCATTTGCATATAGTCTTTCATCCTGATGCCCTTTAACTTTTAATAACTCATGAGAGACCTCCCGAGAGTTGGGTAAGAGACGCAAGATGGGACCAGGAAGACCAAGATAATAGTGTCCACGTCAGCTCCAGGTGACCCATACCCCAGCAGCACAGTCTATCACTGACCTGGTCATTCCTCAAATACACCAACACATGATTCCCTCATCTGCATTTGTAACTGGATCCCAGTAAGCAAACATTCCACATACCCAGTATCTCTAAGAATGGTAAAACCCAGATGTGTGCAGGAACCAAAAGGTTTGCACAACTGTTCAATCCCTTAACAAGTCCACAATACCGGGGTGGTGCGTCTTCCGAGAAGACTCATGTTTTATGTGTTAAAAGTAAATAGTTTTTTCCCAGGGTGTTCTCCGCTGCACAGATGTATGGGTTCACTATCAGCTACTAGAGTCAAGTCAAGTGTCTAAGAGCACAACTGTTCTAATCGCCCATAGTAACCTATCAGAGTACAGCTTTCAATATAAAAACAGAGGTGAAAGCTTAGCTCTGATTGGTTGGCATGAGAATCTTGAGCAGTTCTGCTCGGATGCTTCTGATAAATCTTCCACAATTGGGTATAACTGTGGTATTTAAAGGGGTTTTCCAGTTTAAAGATCCTTAAAATAGTCTATCAGTATATGATTTGTGAGGGTCCAACAGCCAGCCCCCAACAGAACTCTTACCGCTATGTGTAGTGGCCAATCCATTAATGTACAAGTGAATTAGATCTGAGCTGTAGTTACCAGCTCTGGCCACTAGTTGTGCTCCCATATCTGTTTTATTTCTTAGTTTTGACACTTGCTACTACTCCGAACTGCTGATTGGTGGCTAAAAGTTAAGATTATGGTTGTACCAGTTGACCATCCAATGTAAAGGGGAAGCCCCCAACTTTTTCTTGAGGAGAAACATTGGGCGTACAAAGGATCAGGTTTTTGGATCTAAACATTTCAAATCCTTTTGGTCCCAAGGAGATACCAAAGATTGGCTTATTCGTCTTTCTATGGATAACCGTATCTTCCAACCCAATGGCCTTATCTGGTCACCTTTTGAATGTCCCATTTGTCCATGTATGGACAGTCGTAAAAACTCGGGAAGCATAAGTGGCCACTAAATATATCTTGCAGTGTTTGAATCCTCTCTCTATCAAGAACCTTCTGTATCTTCTCACCCAACTGGTCATCTCTGGTCATCTTCTACCATTTGTCCATGAATGGCCAGACGTAAAATCTCAGTTGAGACCACCACAAATACCTGCAGCATCTCCATTGAGAACTTTCTTACCCAACTGTCCAACCTGGTCAACTTCTGGATTTCACATTTGTCCATGTATGGCCATTCACAAAAACTCAAGGGATAAGCCACCACAAATACCTGGCGGTGGCTTTTTCCTCTCTTGAAGGAGAACCTACTGTATCATCTCACCCAATTTTCATAGAAGGTCATCTTCTGGATTTCGCATTTTTCCATGGATGGCTGGTCATAAAATTCAGGGGAGAAGTTACAGACTTTATGTCGTCGTTACAATTGGGCAACGTGGATGACTTCTTCAGAATTTTTTCCACAATTCATTGGAATTGTTTTCCTTAGAACAAAGAAGGGCTGACAAGGACGACACTGGATTCACACCATCATGGAACGACAAAAATAGTAACGAATGTATAGAACAAAGAAGTAAAAAAATATGAAGAAATCTTGCACTTCCTCATTTCTTCTGTACTTTTCTTATTTATGTGAACTTGAGAACACTTCTTCACCGATCCTCGAGATGACATGTATATACCACATGACAATGGGAAATTGTTGTATTTTAGAGATAAAGGTCTTCACGCTAAACCGCAATATCTGATGGAGAACTCTCAGATGTCAGTCAAGGTTAACGGAAAGTGTCTTCAGATGACCGATATCGGTTTCTCGTGTAGGACTTGCCCACCAGAGAACTAATGAATCTTCCAGTGGGCCAAGGGTCTAACCAAATACAAGAGAAGAGAACCTAATTTAGAGACTTGTAGGGCCTTCTTCTTGGAGGAAGATAAAGGATTGGTTCCTAGAATAATGTTATTGGATGGGCCCAAGGAACAGTATCAGTAACCTACAGTACACCCTTGTTTCTTCTCATGGCAAATGCTTGGATCTACCAAATTTTAAAGAAGTGAACCCTACTTTCTTGACTTCTAAACCCCTTTTCCCTACTCATAAAATGTTGGTTGGGTCAACTGACCATATAATGCCAGTTGAACCAGGTTTATAAGGCCTAGTGACTATCCCCCGGTGGAATACCAAAAAGAGGAACCGAGAATCCAAAAGATAAGGCCCTTCCAGAAGACTTCAGAAGGTGCTTTAGATACCACTAAGTATCCTTTATTTTTTACTTTGCCCCTTTAACATAGGGCAGGGGCCACAGAAAAATTTTCTTGCCTTTTTCGCAATAAATTTAGTTGATGCATTTAAAGGGCCAAGGTGACGGGTTCCCTTTAAACTATGGATGATGTAAGAAAATCACAAAGAATTTCTTACTTAGTAAGACGTAAGAACGGCAAAAATATGAGGAAATGAGGCACTGGCACACGGGCACAGATAAACTTGTTGGCACATTGCTCCAGTTAGTCACCCCCTCCCCCTCCCTGGAGACTGATATTAGGGAGCGTGCGTACCATTGGGATATGCTTCCATATCACACCATAGCAGATTACTCAGCCCCGACCCCATGAGTGCATCATCGCCAAATACAGCTGTTATCTGTGCGGAAATATAAGCCGTGTGTGTGTCTGGATGTGTAATAGGAGAGACAATGCGGTCAGTGTTCTTGTAGGAGATACGAGTTGTATGACTCCCCCCTCAGGACGTGGATCTCTTACTATTATTGGACTATATGCCCGTTTCACTACATTCTCCATGAAGTTACAATTCTGGAGCCTAGCTCTGTGTCACGTCTTTCCTCTGTTATAAAATTGACAATTGGGTGCTACCTATAACTTTTGTCAGAGGGGTGTATCCCCACAAAGTCAGTAATGATTGGACAGTGTCCAAGCAAAGGGGTTTGTCCCGGTGGCGTAACTTGAAGCTGAAGGGCCCCAAAGCAAAGTCTATGCCAGGCCCCTGACTACAATGCATGGTTTAAAGTACTAGTCTTCTCAGTGACAAATCATGACAAATCATGGGCCCCCTAAACCTCTTGGGCGCAGGTGCGGCCGCACTTTCTGCACCCCCTCAAGTTACGCCCCTGGTGTGTCCCCACAAAATCATCACTGATTGGACAGTTTCAACGAGATACACCCCCAACTGGTCGAACCCAGTTGCCAAATTATTCAAAATAATTAGTAAAATACAGAGTATTATAGTACTGTATGAGGAGTGGAAGGATATTTTAGGAACATTTTTCAGGGATGTAAAGTATAGGTTTGCACCAGTAAAGCAACATTAAAACATCAGGTAGGCTCCCAAAAAAAGGGGAGACCTCCCCCATTCCAGGAAGATGGGACAAATCTACCAATAACAGAGGAATGCTCCTGAATACACCGGACTCTAAGACCATTCGAACTGTGTATTGGGCACCTTATGTAGCGGACCACATTTCCAAAAAGGGTGTACGCCACTTACCCACAGGGGGGCATGGCCTAAACAGTGGTCGTTACCAGTCTTCTGCGTGTTGCACCGCTTTTGGCAACTGTTGTCAGGTATGTTGTATAAATGAGGTGTAGAGGTAGTAGTTGCACCCCAAGGCGGCCCCAAATCTACTACATTACATAATATATAGTATATGGGGGAACAATACAACCTCATTATAGGGATCTCCAGTCAGAAACAGCTTTCATTATATCGCTTCCATATCAATCAATCAGAGAGCACCTTACATTTCTATCAGTGCTCTGGTGAAATTAAAGCTGCGCTGTGATTGGTTATTTTAAGAAATCTGCCCCATAGGTTGCTAATGGCCACGTACAGACAGATAGTATATGCGCACATATGTGCCCAACGCAACCGTTCCGTGTAATGTTCTGAAATCCACATTAACGGGACAATGTGACCCGGGCCTCACATTAAAATCAGAACAAAACGATATGTTCTTACTGCCCCGGTCCGGAGCGGTCAGGGCGACTTTTATTAGAGGATAGGATTACAGTTTAATGACCTGTGAACATGGCGGCTCTTGGATTACTTATTGTGTATTCCCATAACGTATCCATGGTGACCATCCCTGCTCCGGTGGTTCTGTATTATCATAGGAATTTTATGTCAGTCCTATCAGAATTGGATGTGTGCACTTAAAGGGGATGTCTTATAAAAGACACTCATTCACTCCCACAGGATAGGTCTGAAAATTGGTGCCGACCCCCAGAAAGCATGAGAACGGTGCCTTCCAGAGACTTCTCTGCGTTTCTTGCGCTCCATTGACTTCTCTGATCTCATGTAGTTAATGGCGCGATGATCACGCTTCATTCACAGGAATAGGGGATAACGTTTTCTAGTGGACAACCCCTTTAAAGGCAGAAATAGCACCATAGTTTCTGTCTGGTATTGTGGTTTACCTCCATTGAAATTATTAGAACTCTGCTGCAATACCACATGCCGCCTGAGGACAAAAGAGGCGCAGTTTTTTTAAGAAAAATCAAAGAGTGAAGATGAAATTTGTATTTTTAACCGCAGAGGTTAGGGTCACCATGACTCATCTCCTGCAATTGCTCCTACAGCCTAATGGGGATTTTTTATGGGATTTCTTCCGTAAACTAAAACACCTGTACCTATAGTGGTATATGGCGGGACTCCTGGAATGGCTTTTTCAATTATTTTAATTGCAATGTCTGGCAACTGCTCATATTCCACAGAGCCGTACATGGACGTGGTGATTGACATCCAAGGCTGCAGGCATAAAGATACACATACCTGGAATAGCAGACATAGCTTCACCTATAGGATTGTTATGAACTTTCCATCTCCACTATTCCAGCTTATTCTATAGTCCTGGATGGCAGATATTCCCCAATATGTCTGCACAATGAGGTAGAGTTATATTCCAGGATTGTGGCTTCTCCCAAGAGAACATGTCCTCACACTGCTGTGCTCTCTGCAGCCAGTGTTAGCTATTGTCCCTGGTGAGCTGTGTAATCAGACCTTTGTGTATGTTGTTTGTAGCAGCAGGACTGTTAAATATGGATTTATATTCCAGGACTGTACCTTTTCCAAGAGAACATGTCCTCACACTGCTGTGCTCTCTGCAGCCAGTGTTTGGTATTGTCCCTGGAGAGCTGTGTAATCAGACCTTTGTGTGTGTTGTTTGTAGTAGCAGGACTGTTAAATATGGATTAATATTCCAGGACTGAACCTTTTCCAAGAGAACATGTCCTCACACTGCTGTGCCATCTGCTCTCTGCAGCCAGTGTTAGCTATTGTCCCTGGAGAGCTGTGCAATCAGACCTTTGTGTATGTTGTTTGTAGCAGCAGGACTGTTAAATATGGATTAATATTCCAGGACTAAACCTTTTCCAAGAGAACATGTCCTCACACTGCTGTGCTCTGTGCTTTCTGCAGCCAATGTTGAGTACTGTCCCTGGAGAGATGTGTAATCATGTGTGAGTTGTTGTTATTAGTAGCAGCAGAAATGTGAAAATGTTATTAGGCTACATTCACACTAACGTATGGGGGACGTATAAACGGCCGAAGTATATACGGCCGATATACGTCCCCCATACACTTCTATGGGCGCACAGCACCCTACGGGAGCACACGTGCACACGTGCGGCACCGTACCGTTCCGTACCCGGGAAAAGATAGGACCTATCCTATCTTTTCCCGTAATACGGTGCCGTGCGCCATAGGTTGCTATGGAGAGGGGCGGGGGTGAGCTGCGCTCACCTCCTCCTCCTCTCCCCGTACACTGCCGTTGCCCGCTACGGTACGGTACGGGCGGGCAACGGCAGTGTGAATATAGCCTTAATATTCCAGGATTAAAGCTTTATCGAGTGCACTGGGGCATAACCTAACAATGCTGTGCTCTGTGCCCAATGTATTGAACTACTCTAAAGTTCTATATACCCTCTGCTCTGATTTAATGCTGTTACAAACATTTTCTCCTTTAATACTACAGTAGTAGTAGGGGATGGGCTGCGGAGCAATTCAATGCAGAGAATTAAGAGTGCAGCAGTGCAAGGAAACTGGGAGAAGTTACAATCCTGGGATACAAAACCATATTTAACAGTCCTGCTGCTACTAACAACATACATATGCTTAACATATGCTTACAAACAGCTTTCCGCGGATAACACCTAACACTGAATGCAGAGAACACAGAAAGCAACAGTGTGAGGACACCCCCCCCCCCCAGTGCACTTGGAGAAGCTACAATCCTGCAACACTGGCTGCAGAGAGCTAAGAGCACAGCAGTGTGAGGACACACCCACAGTGCACTTAGAGAAGCAACAATCCTGGAATAAAAAAAAAAAAACATAACATTTGCAATCCTGTTGTTACTAACAACATACATAAAGATATTTTTACATGCAGCTCTCCAAGAACAATACCTAACACCACCTGCAGAGAGCACAGCAGTGTGAGGACACGTCTCCAGTGCACATGGAAATGCTACAATCCTGGAATATAAATCTATATTTCACAGTCCTGCTGCTACTAAAAAGAACATACACAATTACACATCTCTCCAGGGACAACACCTAATACTGGCTGTATGGTCAAAATTGCAACCAGGAAAGCTGTGTGATAACCCTATGGCGGCCATATTGCTGGTCACGGGTTTTTTTTTTTTTTTTTAAAAATGAATAAGCTTTTTTAAACCTATATCATTGTAAATCATCTGAGATTTGTATCTGTCCTGCATCTCATGTGGTTGCAATTTAAAGGGCTTCATCCCAAAAGGATAATATTATTTTAAATATCACCCATTCAGGTAGATACAAGTCATAGAGAGGTATAACCTCTATTAATCAGTGAGGAGACCCAATAAAAGTTGGATTACGTGGCCCCCCTGGCTCGTGTGGGAGTGCACCCCCAATGGGAACAAACGATTGGGCATATTGATACCCAACATGCCCAATCCCAATAACCCATAACATCTGCTTGAGGCATTCCCATACCAATAACTGGTATCCTGACCCTTGGCCATGTATATACTGTATATATATACGTATCCACAGGAACGCTCTGTTTGCACAATAATCGCTGTCCTTAAATTTTATGGGTCGGTTAATTGGAAATAAACCCGACCAGTAAACCGAGGATATTTTGCCTTTACGTGTTTATACCTATAAAGACCATGACATGTCCTAGTTTATAGCGTTCTGCCTCATAGTCTTCTATACCCACAGCAGTCATAGTCAGTACATTAAAAAAATTTACGTTATTATGGGTCAGCGGGTGACTTGTACAGGTCAAACTGGCTAGGAAGGGGTTAATCACGGGGAATCACGTCATCCGTCAGTCCGTGTCGGTGATTAAAATTACAAAATTGATTTGTCTGACCAAAGAGTCCAACTCATTTCTGGACTGTTTGGTTCTGAAGAACCTCTCCATTCTCTGTGCTGTCACCTTGGGCGTTGGGACGTGACACTTCCTTCCGGGTCCAGTTTCGCCTGTTACCTCTTCACAGGACGAGCCACCCACATGAGAGGTATGTGAGGAGTGTCACACACAGATAGAGGTGCTAACAGGTTCCACAGGGTGCGGGCAGGACATAGAGGTACATACCATATCACATACCAGATCAGAACATAAGTCCACATCCGCTGAACCCAACAAAATGAGCAGATTCAGGAAATTTTCATCCAATGTACATGAGGGGTTAATGATATATTTGGTATAAGGCCCTGTTCAGACTTATGTCATGTGTTATGGGATGACTATCGCAGCTTACAGCTGTATTTCCTGTTGAAATGGGCACCGAGGTGGAGCTCATGGACCCAACTTTTAGTCAATCGGGCTCATCAAGCAGTGCAGATGTCATACCACGGATTTGGTATTTTCAGTATTTTCGATTAAGAGGAAATCCAAGATAATCCCTGACCACTAGGAGAACAGGTAACGCTATGATCCCAACAATCACTTCTATCTCTATGATCACTAGAATCTCTATCATCACTATGATCACTACCATCACTATGATCACTACCATCACTATGATCTCTACCATCACTATGGTCCCTATGATCACTACCATCACTATGATCTCTATGATCACTACCATCACTATGGTCCCTATGATCACTACCATCACTATGGTCCCTATGATCACTACCATCACTATGGTCTCTATGATCACTACCATCACTATGGTCTCTATGATCACTACCATCACTATGGTCTCTATGATCTCTACGATACCACCTTCCTTATGATCATACCAATCTCATGGTCTCATATGTCACGTACCATCACTATGCTCCTAATGATAACTACAATCACTACTGGTCCTATGATCATACCACACTATGATCCATCTATGATCACTACCATCACTATGATCTCTCTGATCACTACCATCACTATGGTCCTATGATCACTACCATCACTATGGTCCTATGATCACTACACATCACTATGGTCCCTATGAACTACCATCACTATGTCTCTATGATCACTACCATCATCTATGGTCTCTATGATCACTACCATCATATGGTCCTATGACCATACCATACTATGATCTCATGACACTATACTCTGATCTCTATGATCCACACCTATCTCTATGATCACTACATACTATGATCTACTATGATCACTGACCATCACTATGGTCCCTATGATCACTACCATCACTATGGTCTATGATCACTACCATCACTATGTCTCATGATCACTACCCATCCTATGTCCCTATGATCACACCATCAGTATGGTCCCTTGATCTCTATTCTTATGATCACTACCATCACTATGGTCTCTCATGATCATACCATCTATGATCTCTATGATACTCAACTATGGTCAGCTATGATCACTACATACTAGGCCCTACTGGATCACTACATCACTATGGTATCTATGATTCAATACCATCACTATGGTCTCTATGATCACTACCATCACTATGGTCTCTATGATCACTACCATCACTATGATCTCTATGATCACTACCATCACTATGGTCCCTATGATCACTACCATCACTATGGTCCCTATGATCACTACCATCAGGACCATAGTGATGGTATGATCATAGGGACATAGTGATGGATGAATCATAGAGATCATAGTTATTGTAGTGATCATAAGAAGGTGGTATCGTAGAGATCATGCACCATAGAGATCATAGTGATCATGGAGACCATAGTGATGGTAGTGATCATAGAGACCATAGAGATGGTAGTGATCATAGGGACCATAGAGATGGTAGTGATCATAGGGACCATAGTGATGGTAGTTATCATAGGGACCATAGTGATGGTAGTGATCATAGGGACCATAGTGATGGTAGTTATCATAGGGACCATATGTATGGTATGATATAGGACCATAGTGATGTAGAGATCATAGGATGGTAGTGATCATAGTGATGGTATGATCATAGTGATGATAGAGATTCTAGTGATCATAGAGATAGAATTGATTGTTGGGATCATAGCGTTCCTGTTCTCCTAGTGGTCAGGGATTATCTTGGATTTCCTCTTAATCGAAATACTGAAAATACCAAATCCGTGTTATGACATCTGCACTGCATGATGAGCCCGATTGACTAAAATTGGGTCCATGAGCTCCACTCTCGGTGCCCATTTCAACAGAATACAGCTGTAAGCTGCGGTAGTCATCCCATAACACATGACATAAGTCTGAACACTCTTATACGAATATATCATAACCCCTCATGTACATTGGATGAATTTCCTGAATCTGCTCATTTTGTTGGGTTCAGCGGATGTGGACTTATGTTCTTGATCTGGTATGTGATATGGTATGTACCTCTATGTCCTGCCCGCCCAACCGTGACCTGTTAGCACCTCTATCTGTGTGTGACACTCCTCACATACCTCTCATGTGGGTGGCTCGTCCTGTGAAAGGTAACAGGCGAAACTGGACCCGGAGAGTGAATCACGTCCCAACGCCCAAGGTGACAGCACAAGAATGGAAGGTTCTTCAGAACCAAACCGTCCAGAATGAGTTGGACTCTTTGGTCAGACAAATCAATTTTGTAATTTTAATCACCGACACGGACTGACGATGACGTGATTCCCGTGATTAACCCCTTCCTAGCCAGTTTGACCTGTACAAGTCACCCGCTGACCCATAATAACGTAAATTTTAATGTACTGACTATGACTGCTGTGGGTATAGAAGCTTGAGGCAGAACGCTATAAACTAGGACATGTCATAGTCTTTATAGGTATAAACACGTAAAGGCAAAATATCCTCGGTTTACTGGTCGGTGTTTATTTCCAATTAACCGACCCATAAAATTTAAGGCACGCATTATTGTGCAACAGAGCGTTCCTGTGTATACGTATATAATACAGTATTACATGGCCAAGGGTCAGGATACCAGTTATTGTATGGGAATGCCTCAAACAGATGTTATGGTTATTGGGATTGGGCATGTTGGGTATCAATCTCCAATCGTTTGTTCCCATTGGGGGCACTCCCACACGAGCCAGGGGGGCCACGTAATCCAACTTTTATTGGGTCTCCTCTACTGATTAGAGGTTATACCTCTCTATGACTTGTATCTACCTGAATGGGTGATATTTAAATATATTATCCTTTTGGGATGAAGCCCTTTAAATTGCAACCACATAGATGCAGGACAGATACAAATCCAGAGAATTTACAATATTAGGTTTAAAAAGCTTATTCATTATTAAAAAAAAAAAAAAAACCCGTGACCAGCAATATGGCCGCCATAGGGTTATCACACAGCTTTCCTGGTTGCATTTTGACCATACAGCCAGTATTATGTTTTGTCCCTGGAGAGATGTGTAATTGTGTATGTTCTTTTTAGTAGCAGCAGGACTGTGAATAGATTTATATTCCAGGTTGTAGCATTTCCATGTTGCACTGGAGACGTGTCCTCCCTCACCGCTGTGCCTCTGCAGGTGGTGTTAGGTATTGTTCTTGGAGAGCTGCATGTAAAAATATCTTTATGTATGTTGTTAGAACAACAGGATTGCAAATGTTATGTTTTTTTTTTTTTATTCCAGGATTGTTGCTTCTCTAAGTGCACTGTGGGTGTGTCCTCACACTGCTGTGCTCTTATCTCCTGCAGCCAGTGTTGCAGGATTGTACTTCTCCTCAAGTGCACTGGGGGGGGTTGTCCTCACACTGTTGCTTCTGTGTTCTCTGCATTCAGTGTTAGGTGTTTCCGCGGAAAGCTGTTTGTAAGCATATGTTAAGCATATGTATGTTGTTTAGCAGCAGGACTGTTAAATATGGTTTTGTATCCCAGGATTGTAACTTCTCCCCGTTCCTTGCACTGCTGCACTCTTAATTCTCTGCATTGAATTGCTCCGCAGCCCATCCCCTACTACAACTTAGTATTAAAGGAGAAAATGTTTGTAACAGCATTAAATCAGCAGAGGGTATATAGAACTTTAGAGTAGTTCAATACATTGGCACAGAGCACAGCATTGTTAGGTTATGCCCCAGTGCACTCGATAAAGCTTTAATCCTGGAATATTAAGGCTATATTCACACTGCCGTTGCCGCCCCGTACCGTACCGTAGCGGCAACGGCAGTGTACGGGGAGAGAGGAGAGGTGAGCGCAGCTCACCCCCGCCCCTCTCCATAGCAACCTATGGCGCACGGCACCGTATTACGGAAAAATAGGATAGGTCCTATCTTTTCCCGGGTACGGAACGGTACGTGCCGACTTGTCACGTGTGCTCCGTAGGGTGCTGTGCGCCCATAGAAGTGTATGGGGGACTATATCGGCCGTATATACTTCGGCCGTTTATACGTCCCCCATACGTTAGTGTGAATGTAGCCTAATAACATTTTCACATTTCGCGGCTACTAATAACACAACTCACACATGATTACACATCTCTCCAGGGACAGTACTCAACATTGGCTGCAGAAGCACAGACACAGCATGTGAGACATTTTCTCTTGGAAAGGTTTAGTCCTGGATATTAATCCATATTTAACAGTCCTGCTGCTACACACAACAACACAAAGTCTGATTGCCCAGCTCTCCAGGGACAATAGCTAAACACTGGTCTGCAGAGCAGATGGCACAGCAGTGTGAGGACATGTTCTCCTTGGAAAGGTTCACTCTTGTGAATATAATCCATATTTAACATTCCTGCTACTACAAACAACACACACAAAGGTCTGATTCTCTATGATCACTACCATCACTATGGTCCCTATGATCACTACCATCAGTATGGTCCCTATGATCACTACCATCAGTATGGTCCCTATGATCTATATGATCACTACCATCACTATGGTCTCCATGATCACTATGATCTCTATGGTTGCTATGATCTCTATGATACCACCTTCCTTATGATCACTACAATAACTATGATCTCTGTGATCACTGCCTGCACTACAATCTCTATGACCACCACTCTCACTACTATCTCTGATCACTACAATCTCTATGATCACTACCGTCACTTCGATCTCAGTGATCACTGCAATCACTAAGGATGTCAGTGTAACGCTCTAGCACTATAATAAGTAACTGGCTTTCGGGTTCCTGCATCTTAAAGTGTCTCCTTCTGTAAGTGTATTATTGGACCTGTATTACTCACGCTGTATGGACGTGTTAATAGAGTTGAGTGGAGTGTGACTATGGAGGTGGCTGAGGCGCTGGAGATACAGATAATCCTCACGGGGCTATAAATCACTGTCTTGTCATCTTTCACAACTGGTGAGGGGCAGGAGTACAGGGGGCCGGGGCTCCCAGCTGTTCCTCACACTGTTAACCCTACTTATCCCAGCATGGAGAGTCAGTCACCTGAGACTAAGAGAGATTATGCTAATCACATTTACATATTAAAGAGGATCCAGGAACACAATTCCCACCGAAAACAGGATTTATCTAATGAGTGAGTCTTTACAAAAAGTGATCTTCTTAAAACTGCATTATTGGGATTAAATATTCACTTTGGGAGTTGTTCCAAATAGGTGGGACACCTGACCTCTGCCACCCCCCAAAGATAGAAGGGCACCAAATACTGTTTAGTGGCCGCTCAGTAGGTCACACTGTCTTATCCTCTCTACATAGAAGTGAATTGGTAATCAGTTTTGTTAATTTCTTTGGAGAACTGTATAATCATCTATCAGATTATGGGCAGGAACATGGGGCTCGTTCATGGGGCTCGACCCCCTCGTTCTCGTGCGGAGACCCCCACTGATTAGCAAGTTAGGTCCTATCCCATGGATAGGGCCTAACTTGCCTTTTGGAGAAAACCCCTTTAATTGTGGGTACAGACCAATACAACATAATAAAATGTCACGTTTCCAAAGTTAAAGGGGTTGTCCAGGGTCAAGCCTTTAAAGACAGTTGCTTATTCTACTACCAGCATCTCATGAAAGCGGTTTCAGAGACTAGTTACAGTGCCTTGCATTTGGCAGTGGCTGTATCTGGTACTGCAGCTCAGTCCTATTCACTTAAAACTCAATTGATTAACAAGAACTAGGAGCTAGACCCCTTCCCCACAATAATGATTAGAATAGCTGGTGATCATATATTGATGGTCTATCAAAATCACAAAAAAAGACCCTTTTAGGCGCCAGTGAACTAAAAGATTGGTCCTTTATTAAAATATCAAAAATGCCTTATTTCAAAAACAGCTCCACACCTATCCACAGGTTCTTACTGGTACTGCAGCTAAATTTCATGACAGTAGTAGGGGCTGAACTGCAATACCGCATACAACCTGAGGACAGGGGTGGCGCCACTTTTTAGTAGAAACCCTAGAAAACCATACATTTGTAGAGAAAATCTCCAACTCAATGAATTATGGGTAATATTATTATAAAAGGGTCATGGCAAATCCCATGTTAACAAAATTTAGGTTTCAAATATAGAAATATGAACAGACATTCATAAAATAAGAATCACACCACTTCTATTTCTGTCTCTTTTTACTGCCGTGAAAAATTCAACTGTGTCATTCAATAAAAATATTTTTCGGCAATTAGGTGCCTGGTGACATAAGCAGCCGTACGAGTCTGGACCGGACCGTGAGAAAGTCGTGAATTAAATGATGTGGCCGCTTTCCCCATTGACATTTTGTTTCTTACTCTCCTGTTGCCTCCGCCCTAGTAAATCCAGCAGAAGAGCCGGGGAGTGGAGCAGGAGATATTTATATCACATGCAATGAAGCAGTTTCTGGGCTGAATGGGTCTGGTGCAGGTATCACTGGAAGCTCCTTATAAAGAGGGAACCTGTCAACTCCCTGCACATAGGTAATAATAATAATTCTTTATTTCTATAGCGCACACAGATTACGCAGCGCTGCACAGAGCTTCCCAAATCAGTCCCTGTCCCCAATGGGGCTCACAATCTAATCATCCTACCAGTATGTTTTGGAGTGTGGGAGGAAACCGGAGGAAACTCACGCAAACACGGAGAGAACATACAAACTCTTTGCAGATGTTGGTGAACTGGCCTCTTCATTTTGTATATGCAACTAAGCATTTCAGTGCACCATGGGTGTGGCCATGTGATTTGGTGCACCCTCTCTTTTAATATAGGTGACTTTTTCTTGGATACATAATCGATATCAGATTGGTTCACTGATCAACTGATTTAAAGGGGTTGTCATCTTTCAGGAAATAATGGATATTGTTTGTGTAATGAAAAGTTATACAATTTTCCAGTATACTTTATATATCAATTCTTCACTGTTTTCCAGATCTCTGCTTGCTGTCATTCTACAGGAAGATTATTGTTTACTTCCTGTGGTTAAAGACCGGTCATTGGTCATGTGACATCACACAGGTGCACAGCTCGTTACATCCCTGGTCACGTGATGTCACACAGGTGTGCGGCTCGTTATATCCCTGGTCATGTGATGTTGTACAGGTGCACGGCTCGTTATATCCCTGGTCATGTGATGTTGTACAGGTGCATGGCTCGTTATATCCCTGGTCATGTGATGTCACACAGTGCAACCCCGTTATATCTCTGTCATGTGATGTCACACAGGGCACGGCCGTTATATCTCTGGTATGTGTGTCACACAGGTGCACGGCTCATTACATCCCTAGTCATTGAGACACACAGTGCTGGCTCGGTTATTTACCGGGTCATGTGATGTCACACAGGTGCACGGCCCGTTATGTCTCTGGTCATGTGATGTCACCAGGTGCCGGCTCATTACATCCCTAGTCATGTGATGTCACACAAGTGCAGGCTCGTTATACCGGTGTCATGTGATGTCACACAGGTGCAGGCCCGTTATATCTCTGGTCATGTGATGTCACCACAGGTGCACGGCTATTACATCCCTAGTCAGGTATGTCACACAGGTGCACGGCTCGTTATATCCCTGGTCATGTGATGTTGTACAGGTGCACGGCCCGTTATATCGCTGGTCATGTGATGTCACACAGGTGCACGGCCCCGTTATATCTCTGGTCATGTGATGTCACACAGGTGCACGGCCCGTTATATCTCTGGTCATGTGATGTCACACAGGTGCACGGCTCATTACATCCCTAGTCATGTGATGTCACACAAGTGCATGGCTCGTTATTTACCGGGTCATGTGATCTCACACAGGTGCACAGCTCGTTACATCCCTGGTCATGTGATGTCACACAGGTGTGCGGCTCATTATATCCCTGGTTATGTGATATCACACAGGTGCATTTTGTAATGGCTGGATATAGTATTGCAACTTAGCAAGTAGCATGCAAATGACTAAGGTACACATGTAACTACACTCAGCCCTTGAGTAAGAGTGGCTTAGTTTCTAAAGTCGGCTTCTTTCAGGCTCAGTCAGATAATATTTGATAAGAGATCATGAGATAACAGGGTACTCACATGTATAGACACATGCCAACCCTGTAAGTTTTCCTGCCACTTGCATTGCCCAACATTTAAGTATTACCCTTCCTAAAATCACAACCGGCGCAAAAATGTCATAAATTCTAGCAACCCGACTCATTAAAAGCAATTGCGTACGATCTGTGAGTCAAACCATAACCTTTAATAAGTGATGCCGTTTTATTCTGCATCGTATGCAAGTTATGGCTGTACGGACTACATTTATTGCGATGTATGTGAGTACAACAAAAAATAATTTTAAATATGATAAAAATAGAAGAGAATTTATCATAATATTAAAAAACTGTAGCTTATAGAAACAGTGCCACCTCTGTCCATGAGTTGCTTGTGGTATTACAGCTCAAATCAGTTGACATTAATGGTGCTAAGTGGCAATATATGTATTATGTGGCCCAGGGTAGTGCTGTTTTTTTGTAAAAAGGCAAGAATGAAAATTTTGTGTCCGATTTTTATGTATATAAATCACTCCCGACGGCACTTTAACAGTCAATATCTCCAGAAGCACAAAAAAGGGAAAAAAGATGTGAGATTTTAGGTGCCACGGATCCAAAGTTATAGCCCTCAGAAGAGAGAACGTATCACTGTCATCAACTATACAGATGCCATCATGTGAGGATGTATGAGATACGTTTTTGGCATGGAAAGGGTCCCCAACGTGCACTCTCCAGCTGTTGCAAACCTATAACTCAGAACATCAGGCCATGCTGAGAGTTGTAGTCTTACAACAGCTGCACGGCCATATATTGGGGAGCATTAGTTTAGACTGGGGATGGAGAACGTACCTTTCGAGGTTTTATCTTGTCTTGAATATCGTATTGTCCAATTCCCTTGTAGCTAATTCCCAGCCACCAGGGGATTCCTTGCTTGTCCTGGGAAGAATAGGATCACGTTTTATGACATGTAACACACTTTATATATATACTGTTTTTTAAGTAAAGTAAACATTTTGAGCGGCCCTCTTGTGGGAATTGATTTCGTAAGCAGAGATCCTACCTTGAGGGGGGCATAGTGTGCATTCGGAACCAGGCCCAAGAGGTTTAGGTGGCCCATAAGGTGTCACTTTCCCATATGAGAAGAGTAGTACTATATAACCTACATTATAGTCAGGGGCCTTGCACAGACTTTGCACTGGGGCCCATTAGATTCAAGTTACGCCACTGGATCCTAGGTGTGTACAATCCAGACAAGCATGGAGCTAACCCTTTCCCCTTTCTTTCAGGTGGCTCAGCTAAATGGCTGCGGCTTAGTATCATAGTAAAAAGGGTTATAAAAAAGACATCGGTCCATCAAATCCAACTTATACATTACGTTGAACAAGAAGAAGGCAAAACCCCTTCAAGGCTGGTGCAAATTGGCAAATTGGCCCAAAGGAGGGCAAAATTTGGTGTCAGAATAATTCCCTGGATCAACAGAAACTACTAACAAAAAGTTTTTTTTCCCATACGATGTGATATTATTGCTCTCCAGAGGAGCATCCAGGCCCCTGTTCAAATGATCAGCCTTTACAACATCTTGTGGCAGAGAGGTCCATAGTCTCAATGCTTACTTGTTTTGTAAAATTGCAAATACAAAAATAACTTAACAGATAAGTCATATTTAAAGCAAAGTTCGGGGCAGGTAGCAATCAAGGAGAATCAATAATCGGGCAAAGGTCAGGCCTGGCAGCAAATATTCGCTGTAAAGAAAACAGGCCGGGGTCGGGGCGAGCAGCCAACATGTATAATCTTAATACAACCTGGGGTCAGGGCAGGCTGCAAACATACTTAAAGGCCACTTTAATCATATTTTTTGTAATGTGAGTGTAAGTGTAGGGGGCAGGATATTAGGTAATTTACCACTATACATCTAGTAAAGGTTCTGCTCCTCTTTCTTGATATGTAAAGTGAAGCCTCCTGTCTGTTACCTCATCAGCCAGACATTCCTGTCCATAAAATTGCCGCAGATGGATTGTGATACGTAACAATAGTGAGTGTGGACATGTGATTCATAATTCCATGATTGCCCTGCCAGGACCTTAATCTTATATTCATGTATACTATCATAAGGTCCTGGCAGGGTGACCAGAGATCACATGATCCTCCATCTGTGGCTATTTTATGGACAGCAATGTCTGACTGAAGAGGTTAAAAACAGAAGGTTCAGGGCAGGTGATACCCCACAGGTTCATTTGCATAATTTTAAACCCTGTTTTTTTACAAAACAAGAGAAAAAAACACTAAAAGAAGAGCAGATCCTGAATAAGGGGGCACACACCAGCATACAAGTGTACTTGGTTTACAACCCTTCATCCTGGTGGTAGATTTCCTTTAAGAGCTGGACCCTGTCATAAAGTCTCCACACAAGAAATTAACCCTTTTATGGATGTGTTTAGTCACTGACCTTTACTTTGTAGTAGTGAACACCATATGTGGGCAGAGCTTCCACTATTTTCATGTACCTGCAAGTGAAAAGGAAAAAGAGAGGAAGTCCCATAAATGTATAACTCTATACCATGCATATTAAATAAACACCCCTATTACTTACCTTAAGTAGGAATCCCATACATTGTATATGGACATGCTGGTTTTATAGATACATGGCAGTACCTGTCATTATAGACCCCACTACCCATACATGCCCTAGTAGGGTATATAGGCTAGAGTATATACAAAAGATTTAATATGAAGGGGGCACCTGGATCAAAGATGTGGTAGAGGAGAACCTAGGGTAATTTGGCATTACACATCTTATGTTTAGGGGTAAGGCCAGATCTCATCATATTGGAGGCCAGCAGTAAGAATCATAGATCCATCAAGTCCAAACTATAACCCTACATAAATATATATACACAACATATCTGTCTATACATATATCCATCTATATTCAATATAGGCTGCACATGATCATCTTACCGGACTATAGCTTGTCCTCTGGTGACACCTTTTAGCTTCTTACAATGCCCGATGACTCGATCCTCACTAGAAAGTAAAAAGAAAAAATTTAAGTAAAAAAAATATTATTAAAAATGTGCAATTTTCCCCATTGATTGCCATTTTAGTCCCTTTCGACATATCCAGATCCCTAAACATGTTGCATTTTCCAAATTCGGACCCTATGTCCCAAATTCACTTTCAATTCCTGGATGTAAAAGCGAAGTTTTGGAAAATGTAGATGATTATGTTTGTCTAATTCATTGAATAAAGAGGTTGTGTTACCCCCTCTTCATATTGAATTATGGACGTCATAGATCAGGGTCCCTCACTTACTGGTGATCCAGAATAAAAAATAATTTTTGGAGACTTGGCTACCGCTGTGGTGTAAAGATTAGTTAGAAAATATCTAATATATACAGATATGAAGATGAAGCTCCTGCGCCCTAATGGGGCCCCAGGTACCAGGTTCCATTTGGGCTACTGATCTTTCCTGAGAGTATCTGGATCAGGTTCTCCACCACCTATGGCTACACCAGGAGTAACACAAGACTGGGCTACTACGCTGATGTATTCAGTCCTGAAATCTGATGCTACACTATAGTAAACAGCTCCACGTGAGCCGCTACTATCCAGGCACGGCATGGTACTGATGTAATGCCCTGTGTACATACCAGTAGGTGAGAGACGGGTGCTCCTGGAGCGTCCTGGTGGGCAGCGCTGGCAGGATCTTCAGATCTTTTCTTGCATTTTCATCACTGTAGCAAAACAAAAAGGGAGAAGAGAAACTATTGTTTGTTTTTCCTGGTTGGGGATGAATAACTAATCACCGTGCAAGCATTGTTCCCTTCCACCACATCCTCAGATTTCAAGGCAGGTCTGTTCTCAGGTGACAGGGAGACAATAAGAGGAGGTTATGGACACCACCAACTGTTAACAAGGACACTATAGACAACACACATACAACAAAACAGTAAAAAGTGCGAAAAAATGTAAACCATGTACTTTAAATTGCTACATGGACATCCTGTCTGAGGAAACAAGATGGCAACCAATATGGCCGCCACTATAGCCAGCACCAGAGTCGTCACCCAGCTCTTACTCTATAGTGATATAGGCAGCGTTACTTTTTCACTGATATTTTCATGCAGACTGACAGAGATAGTCTGTACTTGGTCATGCCCATCATTCCCATACATGGAGTAAGTGTGATTGTCACTTCATGGAAATGGGGGGCACTGCAATGCTTGTTCTCGTATTCAGTGACCCCCCACCATCGGTGAGAACACCTCCAATCTGATTCTTATCACCAAACTTGTGGGACAATCTGACTCTGTGGAAGCCATTTTGTATGAATCTACACAGTTAAGACAGAAAAGCTTAATGGCTGCCAGTTGCATTGGGCCTGCATGTTCTGTATTAGGTACATGATTATAGGCACAGATCTCCTCACAAAAACTGTAATATACACAGTACACCCTTGCTATATCACTGTGTGTATACAGGGTATACAACTAGTAAGAATTATATGTCATGTGACTGGATACAGCCAATCATTGAATGGAGTCACTTATTACATATCCTATTTATTCATATATACGTATTATATAAGTGTATTGACGCCTATATGTGTGTTTTATGTGTGAAAACCTGTCCCTGTAATGTAAGATAATCCCATAAATACAAAATCAGACGTTTCTCTCCACAGGTTCAAGTTTACAACTGAGCTGATATGGCGTCCAAACAAAATGGCCGCCGCCTTCGACACAGCCATATATCTCTTTAATGTCTGAAGACTATGAGGCAAATAATACAACAGGGTCATAAATTATAACTTCCAAGCATGAGAGGCGCTAAAGAGGAACTAAATAAACATGAACCATCAGTAATTAGACATGAAAATTGCACTGAAGGGTTTCCATTAGGTTTGTAATTCTGACTGGAAAAAACAAAAAGAAAATTCTTCTTTCCTTTCCATCAACTATGGCGCCCTGTTGTCTATCAAATGCTATTTTTTTCACTATGTTTCCCTGGCGTTTTTTACATGATGTTCTGTATTTTAGGTAACACGTTTCCTTGTATGCAAATGAGGAGAAAGTGCCTTTTTTTTGTCAAGATGCGGTTAATCCGGTCTAACAATGGAAATTTTTCAGACTTGTTGGAAACTCACAGCCTCCTCATACCCCGTCCATCAGTCAGGATAAAGTAGTTTATTTGAGTAAAGTAGAATTTGATAGATGGTTTATAATAGTTTTGTAATCAGCGCTTCAATTCTGGAATTTCAGGAATGTTAAAGATCGCGCTCCTGCTGTGATACCGAGCCTAATAAATCTGCCCCCATCACTAAACACAGACTGACCCGAAATTAAAACAAGTCAGACAAGTCAATCGCAAGCAGAGAAATGACCAGAAACCAATTTTTAAAAAAAATGTTTTATATTTATTTATTTTTAAATACATTTTTTTAAATCATACCCACGGGTTAATAAAAAATTGTATCGCCCTGTGACCTTTGTTCTTGATAAATATGTTTACTATCATATCTGGAGTGTAAAATTTTAAAAAGATTAGAAAAATTTAAGGTACTTTCCAGAGGAAGGAAAAAAATAAATAAAATTAACTTGAAAAAAAAAAATTACATATAAATTAGATTTTTTTTTCTAAATTTCCCCTTAGTCCATAATGTATAACATTTGAATCTCGAATCATAGAAAATTTTTGTGATTTTGTGAGTCAATTCCAACCCCAAGAATGATATGTTATCTTTTTATATGAACAGTTAGTAAAAAACTCAGCCTTTTTTGTCAAAAAAACATGATGGTCAGCAACATGATGACCTTAATGTCACATTATCATTACGCTCATGGCTTACTGTACATACAGGGACTCCGTACAGGCAGTCCCCGGGTTAAGTACAGGACGAATTCTTTGGGTTTGTTCTTAAGTTGAATTTGGATGTAAGTCGGAACTGTATATTTTATAATTGTAACTCAAGACCAAAATTCTTTTTGTCTAGGTGACAATTGGATTTTTAAAATTTTTTTGCTGTAATGGGACCAAGGATTTTCAATTAAGCTTCATTACAGACACCTTACAGCTGTTCCTTGCAGTCTCGGACTAAAGTAAAGCATCCAGAGAACTTCACAAGAGGTCACAGGGGGCAGAGAGGTCCGTCTGTAACTAGGGGTCATCTGTAAGTCGGTGTCATTAAGTAGGGAACCACTTGTAAACACAATTTTTTTTAACCTATATCCATTTTTTTATTGCAATTTATGTGACACAGGTGAAGAGGATATCAGTGGGGGTCTAGATGCTGAGACCCCTAGAATTTGCTTAAATAAATGGGTACAAGTGCCCAATTCGACAAGTAGTGAACCCAACTTCTCACGAAAAGTATGTACTAAGCCCATAGACTGCCATACATTAAATTAATCAATTTACACCGGGTACAGAATAGCTGATTTGAGAGCGGCTAACCTTTCAATTTGTGGATCTGTGGGGGTCTTAGCATCTGGACCCCCACCAAGTACAACTTCTGCCCCATTATTACGGCCAGTAATAAGAATAAAACTTACTTTTACCAATGCTCTTTTTTGTCTACATGGAGGATGCTTACTTTATAATTTTTTATTCTTATTCCGCCGTTGCATATATATAAGCCCCCCAAATTTTGTACCCCACTATTTTATAGATCATCAATTAAAAAAAGACCAGGGAAGAGGAGATTCTCTAGTGAAACAACGCAGATTCCTCCAAGGAGACAGAGGCCTGTGTTTATTCTGCTGTGCGTCCTTATGGAAGTGACAAACTTTTAACACATGTTCCAGAGGGATACAAGGGCGTCCATTGTACGGGCCAGACTTCTCGTGCTATTTTTGACGCGTAACTTATGTTTAATTATGTTTGTCTTGTCCATACAGGAGTCAGGCTAACAGCCCCAGTGGTCACCAGAACAACGCTCCCTGCTGGGAAGGCATGTGCTGACACCACAGAACTGCCCAGATTAACAAGCATTTGTCACTCGGGCCACCAGACCGGCTTTTCCGGCTCCTGCACTTGATATGAGGTTAATGTGCTCCTGAAGCCATCATTTAGGATGTCAGGATGATCTAATGTGGATGTTGTCGAGATGGCAATCGTGTTCCTTCAGGGACATTGTCAACTAATTGTAGGGTCCCCATATATATGATGAGGGCCAGATTCACTAAAATGGCCTGGCCATGCAAGACAAGACCCAGGAGATACAGCAAAGCTTACAAAGTAATTTATGGGATGTGCACCTGTTGATCAAAGTTAGATACTTTGCTGAGGTCCAGACTTGATTTCCATATACTGTAGCTCAAGCAATTTTAGGGTGTTGTTTCTCCTTCAAGACCCATTCCTTTTCATATTGTACAAATTAAATTGGGAATTATTGACACAAAGCCTTGTACGTGGCAATTTCTCCCCCCATATGTGGGCGGACGGTGGAAGTAATTTTTTCACTTTTCTACATCCTAGTCAGGACTCATTAGGACCATTATGACATCATCAGATTGAGGTTTCCATACACATGGTCGATGGAAGATCTTGATCCGAGATGGACTACACATGAGATCTGTAGAGTCAGATGACATAGAAGGTATTGCAGAATCTCCTAGACTCCTGTCTAAACATCTCTCCACCCATAAAACTGTTGTTATCTTAAGATGTTTGTTCCTTGCAAGGATTCTAAGGCTCAAGTATTCCTGATAATGTACAAGTGTAATAAGGGCCATCACTGTCAATCAGTGGGTGGACTGAGGAAATATGTGTGTGGGCGGGATCATCAGGGATCTAACTGCCAATCAGTAGGTGTGGGCGATGCAATCAGGGCTCTCAGTGTCAATCATTAGGTGTGGGCACAACAATCAGGACTCTCACTGCTTCTCCTAGGAGTCCATCATCATTAACTCATCTTTTTTTCCCCGAAATATGGGTCCAAACCCCATAAACCTATATATCACAGAGTTCAGCTTCTCTCCCCGTATCACATCCTGCTCTCAGATTAGGCAACAGAATTCACCTGATGGGTCTCTAAGAAAAATGTAACAAATAGGGCTCTATAAAAAGTAAACAATAAATTCATGGTCGTTCAGGGACAGGAGCATAACTTGGGGCGGTGCAGAGGTTGCGGTCACACTAGGGCCCAAGAGATTTAGGGGGCCCTTATGGTGTCACTTTCCCATATGAGAAGACTATTGCTATAAACCCTACATTATAGTCGGGGGCCCGGCACAGACTTTGTACTGGGGCCCATCAGCTTCTAGTTACATCACTGTTCAGGGAGACAGGAAAGGCGGTAAGTTGAAAGCTGTAGACCACTGGTGTGAATAATTTAAGATGACCATACGAGTCTGGTACATAGGTGTATAACTATGAAGCCCTATGAGTCAGAGATACATTCTCCACTTGTACTCTGTACACCGAGGGCATGTGGCAAAAATGGGACATGCTCAAACCTGAGGATATGTAAATATTAGTACAGTACACAGAGACTACACCTCACAAACAAACCCACAGCTTATTCAAGTCAAGGCCGAAAATACAATGCACTAAGTATTAGATGCTGGATAGAATAAACACTATTGTATATGATTTTGTAATCGAGTCACATGGATAAATTAGATCCAACCTATTATATTCTCTCACAGACTAGATCATCTTTTTGTGAATGGATGCATAGAAGGAGGCATTGTGTTTTGTCCGTGATTTTTGCACTCTCGAATCCCGGGCCATGAGTTGTTGACCGTTTGTTGGACATTTCTACTGTCATGGGGTGGAATGTATTGGGCAGAAGATTAAAATTGATGTCCTAGCAAGGTTTAGGGATCTATGACAAGAAACTAGATGACCGTCGGGCATGTCTAGCCGGGTGTTCCCAGCATGCAGTGGTTAGTTCCTACCAACAGTGGTCCAAATATTGGTCATGGTCAACCAAATCTCAACAACGGAGTAAAGTGTCTGGCCAAATCCCACAGAAGACGTATGCCTTGATAGGTCCATCCGGGTTTCGTAGCATGATATCAGGCATGAGGCCTTAAAGTCTTGGTGTATATTATCTTGCCATTGAGTTTACATTTTTCTTGGTGGTGATCCTGATATAGAATCTGCTAACACTCTACCGTCTATACGTACCCGAAAATCTGCCAGGAGAGAACAAGAACGTGCTAAGCTAAAGATCTTCTAAAAAATTTCCAGCCATCTAATGTCCATGGCCATCCCTGGTGGTCACGGTAAGCCACAAGACCTCAAACTGGAGCACGATCAAAGAGTCAGCATGGACTCGTAAAGCCACCATAAGGATCCATGAATAGTTTACTGGTCCAAACCTTGCCCCCAGTAGGAGGCACCTGCTTCAGATCTGAAGCCTTCACCAATTTTCACCAGCCCAGCAAAATATTACTCATTTGTGATCTGGTAGGCTTAAATGGAGAGGTCCACTTTACTGATACCATTCATTTAGGGTTGACTGCACCTTCTTTATGTTTGGTAAGCAGCCAGAAATAACGTCTAGTCTCGTTTTTTTTCCCTGAGATCCTGAGATTTAGCGCTAGCCAAGCCAATATTGTTCACGGTCAACTTGATATCTAATGGAAACCATCAAAACAGGCTTATTGCTACACTCCCATATACTTCCTGTTCATACAATGGGCGGCTTAGTTACATTAGTCCGGATCCTTTTGTTGCTCCCGGCATTGTATACACGGCCCGGCCTGTTATTACAGTAAAAATCCCTGGAAGCTTTGTAGAATTGATAGTGTCTGACTCTCATTCTCCATTGGCGAAACCAAAAAAACTACCATTAGCCTTAGTACTGCTCTTTGGTCCCATTTACATCAATGGAGCTAAGCTGCATTACCAGACACATCCTAAGCACAAGGGTTTTGAGAAGTTGCAGCCATGTTTTTCCAATCCTGGAATAGCCCTTTATTCACATATTCTATGTCTCCTAGTCAAAGTATAAGCCACTAGTGAGGGGGGCCATTCCTAGAGGATTACTTACTACAATGGACCAAATGTTCCAATATTTTCTATTTCTTCTTAATCAGAATTATCCCAACATCAAAGACGCGAGCGGCAGCTCCGCACAGCGGCTTATCCCGGCAATTAGCTGACTCACAAAACAAATGAAATGCTTAAAATTCCTCCTGGTCTTATATTTACCAATGATTTTTTGGTATTTAATTTTAGATTTTCCAGGTTTTTATTTTTTGCTTAATCTCTGTATGAGAATTTCTGCCGATTACTGATAGTCTTTGTACTTTAACTTAAGATCTCTTTTTGCTAATAGTGAATATAATTATTTTTATAACAAGTTATGTCTCCATGTGTTGCTCTAAGATCAAGTGCCAATTTTAAGAAATCATACCTCACACTGCTGTGCTCTGTGCTCTCTGCAGGCAGTGTTTGGTACCATTTTTTGGAGATGTTTATAATCATACATTTCTGCATGTTGTTAGTAGCAGCAAAACTATGAAATATAGGTTTATACTTCAGGATTGTGCACTGGGGGGTGTCCTCACACTGATGTGCTCTGTGCTCTCTGCAGGTGGTGCTAGGCATCATCCCTGGAGATGTGTATAATCATACATTTCTGCATGTTGTTAGTAGCAGCAAGACTGTGAAATATGGATTTATACTCCAGGATTGTGCACTGGGGGGTGTCCTCACACTGATGTGCCCTGTGCTCTCTGAAGCTAGGTGTTGTATCTGGTGAGATGTGTAGTCACGCCTTTGTATATGTTGTAATTAGCAGCAAGACTGTGGGTGTATCTCCACACTGCTGTGCTCTCTGCAGCCAGTGTTAGGTGTAATGCATTCCACTATTGTTGCGTCTCCAACTGAGCAGGGGGCGCATCCTCACACTGCTGTGCTCTAACCCTCTGCACTAAGCTGCTTCCTTGCCGCACCCTTTTTCTCAGATTTTGTATCCAATTTATATTTGCTTAGTACATCAGTCAGGGGAAGGGGAGCAGATCAACGCAAAGAATTAAGAGCACAGCAGTGTGAGGATACAACTCGGGTACTTAGAAGCTGGAATTGTTACTATTTACAGTCCTGCTGCTACAAACAACATATACAAAGTAAGGTCTAATCTGTAAGGATGATAATGGGGCACATTTACTTACCCGGTCCATTCGCGATCCAGCGGCGGGTTCTCCAACATCTTAGGACCATGTACAATTGTATGTATAGACTACGATTACAGAACCTGTTAATGTTTTGGATTTTTAGCAAATATCAGATCTACTTAGTAGATTTCAGTAGAATTCAGCCTCTGGATCTTTGCAATTGTAGCTTCATTCACTAACAGCAAGCGGATACAGATGAGGCAATTGTAAGTTGCATCAGGTCTCTTTACGTAAAAACCGGAAAACTCCTTTAGAGAGACTCTTGAGCTTGGTAACGCGAATACTCGCCTTGATATTTGCTACTTGGCACTTGGCCCCTACACCTAGATGAATAGCAGCGGGCGAGTAGACACTCAAAGCGGCGGAGTAGGGTGTGTAGATTAAGTGGAGACGCACAACTAATTTAGGTCACAATAGCTCCAGGCAAGACAAACTTTAACAACAAGTTCCCAAACGCGACGTGATCCAACATCTTTTTCCTACATAATTCCTGATAGACTGAAACCCGAAAACACAAAGAAGGAGGGATTGTGTCTGCCCATGGCTATCATGATGGAGTCAAGCCCGGTCACCACATCCAGGCGTCGGGAGATGGGTTATGTTTATTCTGTTTTTAAGTACACGTCTGTTTGTGCAACGCTGGTTCTGCATCTGTCCTAACAGGTCCTACCACTCCGGAGATATTAAAAGCTCCATTCTCTTGGCAGGTCGGACGACTGCTACTAGCTCTGCCAACAACAGCGACACCATCTTTATGCACTGAGTTTCTATCTGATTTTCTTTTTGACCATAAAAAACTATAGACAAGTGTCTAAATATTGGTTTCCAGGGTTTCCTCACCCTGCTGTGCCCTTGGCTCTTTGCACTGATTCTACTTAAAGTTGTAGCAGGTTTTACAACACTTGGTGCTGGGGACTGCTTTCCTAATGGACCCGTACTCCATAACGACTTCTAGCCCCAGCTTTAAAAGTGCTTTGAGGTTGCAAATCTGTCTCCCCCCCTAATTTATTTTATATGGACCCTCTTTGTGTTTTTGGTCGTTACTTCTTGCCTGTTGTACATCCGTGACCTTGGCCGGCCTTGACCTATTGATGTGTGATGACTATAATTGCTGCTGGACACCTTAGTTCTGCACCAGCTATTACTAATCTGGATGGGGGATCTCTTGTAGAAGAGTCTGTACCCCATTGCTGGGGGAAAACTGGACCTAAAACTACAAACCAAGTCTACCAGCGCCATGTAAACTCTCATCACGCATCATAGATGCGCCATTGAATGTACCCCATTGCGGGGGCTTAAGAGTCTTGTCAAAGATCAAAAACTTCCTCCCCAAATCACGAAATATGGAAATAGTTGTAAATCACTAATGGTCTAACCACACGGATTGCCAAAATATCAAAAATGGGGATCACTTGCACCCTGTTTATATGGAGCAGCTGCACTTGGCTGTCTCTGATAACCCCAAAGATGTGAATGATCCATTCAGAAAGAAGTACAAGGTGCCCCCTCTCCCATTCCCTAATAGCCCTAAGACAAATCCTACCATAACACAGTAGGACCATGTATCCCGTTGATCTTAATTTGAGGGGTTGAGCTTAGGGGTGAACCTAAACTCTCTGCTGTCTGAGGCGAGCTACAGAATAACACAATCCAATAGTAATAGTATGTGGGTTGTTCTCCACCCGTACTGTCTTCAGGTATGAAAAAAACACTATTTTTAAGCATCAGGTCCTGCTTTGTAGCATAGCAAATAACTGTGCCCCTGATACTAGGCTGCCGGAGAGGCTGCCTTAGGCAAGAGGCTCAACTTGCCTCACGGCTGGTGCGCCCCCGGATGAGCCTCCTCCTCCGTCATATTAAGACATCACCTGGTAATCAGAGAGTAAGGGGCCATGCATCCAACAGATGTGTATGGAAACAATCTGTCGCTTTTTACGGATCGGACACATTTGGATCTTCTGCTTCCTCCAAGATGATAATAAATCTCCTGGATTTTGTTCAAGTTATCAATTAAGGCAGTTCCTGTCACTGCTCACATGGTAAACAATATATTTAAAGAGTTACAGCCTGAACCTAGAATACACAGTGACTCACAGAGCAAACACATCCTGACAGACCTGGAGGGAGCAGATCTATAGCTACAGCTGTGCCCGGGACAGCCTGGACTCACGACTATTGCCCTATAGATTAAAGGGATTTCAAGGACTTCATCCACCCTGAATGACAACAGAATATATATATACTTATATATAAGTTCAGCGGTACAGCACTCTGACCACAAACAGTGGGTCCAAATTCACTCATATCATATGTCTCAATCCTGCAGATTATCCAAGAATAATTCCAAAAACAGGGTTTTTTTTACCATGACATATATCTGGTATCGCAGTTCAGCCATGCCATTCGCTTGAGCTGCAATACCCGACCTAGCCTGAGAACAGGCATGGCGCTATTTCTGCACAAAAACGAAGAAGACACATACTACTGTATATAAAACCAATAAAAATAGAAAAAAATTGGGTATTAATTTTACAGTAGGGTAACTTGAAGCTGATGGGCCCTGGTGCGGAGTCTGTGCCAGGCCCCTGACTATAATGTATGGATTATAGTTATAGTCTTCTCATATGGGAAAGTGACACCTTATGGGCCCCCTAAACCTCTTGGGCCCAGTTGCAACCGCACCCCCTCAAGTTACACCCCTGGTATAAAACATTAGTACTGTACACTGAAGACACCTAATATTTGCATAGTATCAAAGTTTAGAAAGTAAAAAACCATAATGGAACCAGTTATGAGACTCAAACAGACGGTCAAACAAACAGGAAAGGTTGATTTGCATATATCTGGGCTACTTTGGAGTGTTCCTGAGTTTGGGTTTGTCTTAAAATGATTCACAATTTGGGGACAAAGTGAAAATTTGGGATCTGACTACACAAGCTTTGTTTGTAGTCTGTCACCATAGAAACAGAATACAGAAAACAGAATACAGAAAACAGTGGGATATTTTTAATCTGAAAAAAAATTAGCTTTCTTTACTTTTTCAGATGAATTGAAGCGATAAAAATAAAATAAATTTAGTTCCAGTGACTTCTAGATGGGGCCGGCAGCTGCGGACAATACAAGGCATACCCCGGGTGATGTAGTATTATCCAGTGTTTATCTGTCCTGCACATTGCCCGGACTGGAAATCTTACATGTCAGCTCTTTAAAGAAAACAACCCGCACTGCGTGCCCATCTGGAACGCCGGTTCCGTTTTCTCAGCAGATCCCCCTCTGTGCAATGTTTTTCCTTTTCATTTTCTCCAAATTTAAACCAAGTTATTTCGGTCTTGATAACAGACTTCCAGCAGAATCAGAAATAGCTGCATGGAAACATATCTTGTCTATCACAGGCTCGCACCGAACCATCGCCGAGCAATCCTTTCCCAGAGTAGCAGCGTTCTGCAGTCTACACAGGTGGTCCCCGACTTACAGACAACCCCTAGTTACAGACGGACCTCACAGCCCACTGTAACGTCTGGTGAAGCTCTCTGGATGTTACTTTAATCCCAGGCTGCAATAATCAGCTGTAAGGCGTCTGTAATTAAACTTTATTGTCAAACCTAGTTCCCATGACAGCAAAAAATTTTAAAAATCCAATTGTCACTGGGACCAAAAAAAAAATAAAAAATTATCATACAATGATAAAACACATACAAATTCAACTTAGGAACAAATCTAAAGAACCCATCATGTACGTAACAGGGACTACATGTATAAAAAACATGCACATCCTGTTCATCCTGGTTCATGGATGAGAAAGATAAGTGTCAAGGGGGCGGGCATAGCACATATTGGTCATGATCTGCCAACAGATACATATATAGGGTGACCCTCAATTTTATGAAAGATGGCAGCCCCACTTTTGCAACCACAGGCAGACCTGATGCTCTATCCTTGGAAATATTTGAGCATGGTCACCCCTCCCTTTTGTATCCATTATATGACAGCCATATTAGTTCGCAAAACTGGGGTTAAGGCACCCCATCTATCAGATATATATATAGTTTTTAATGAAACGGAATCTTCTACAACCTAAATAGATAAAAACAATAGCACAGTTTTAACATCCATCAACCATAATCCATGACTTAGTAATGGTTTCCTCATAAGGGGTCCTCCCTCCCATCTAGCTTTATAGCTAAGGGGCCCCCCGTGGCCCCCTCTCTGCTTATCTAGTTCTTCTAAACTGAGCTGAGGCCACCACAAACCCCTAACTATGACCCAAGGTCAACTCAATAGGACCATAGTAGTGATGAGTTGTTCACGAATGAGCCGGCTCTTGAGCCCATGGCTCAATTAACCCCTAACCGGCTCACCACGCCCCCTTTAACCCGATACAATCTGGGTAAAAGTGGAATGGCGTGGTGTGATTGACTGGCCTGCGGCTCCCTATTATAATAGGGAGCCATTCAGGAGCCAGAAGAGCCGGCTCTTCTTAGTGAGCGGAGCCTAATGAGCCAGCTCCCCAAGAAGAGCCGGAATTCCCATCAGTAGACCATAGGAAGGGTCTTCTGAGCACGATATCACCCGAGCCGGGCTCTGAGTAAACCTGCAGGTGACAGATAGCCGGATACTCACACACCGCTAATGTTTTTAGTCATTCTGTCTAGTTTTTGTGTAGATTGTGAAATAATGAAAATGGAATTCTCTCCGTCTGGGAAGGAACAATGGGATTTGTTAGTTTTCCTGTGTTTGGGTCAGCAGGTTAATCTTTGCTCTTACCCCTTCAGTATCTGGTTAGATGTAATACATCACGCTAAGGCAATGAGTCACGGCAGCGGACGGACGGATTATTAAATTAGGACAGGCCCTGTGTAAAACATGGGACTGTGTCACCTGGGTAATGAATGAGCAGATAATGAGGTAATTAATGACCAGATAATGGTTTATCGCTATAAGAATGGCGTATACCGGACCCCCAAGGTCATGTGATATCTGCGCTGCCCCCAGTAAGAGCTTAGATAGTCAACACTGACAGCAAACTTCACATTCCACACTAATTGTCCTCATTATCTATATAGACGTTATCTATATACTAAGTGTTCCCTGCAATATCTTTCACTAGGGGTCTTTGTCCACTGCTTTGTTTTGTTAGGCCGTAGTCTCGTACCGATAGCCGTATCACGCTGCCATTTTATAAACCATCGATTCCATCTTCAAATATTGGCATTAGCAAAACACTTCCGACCTCAGGTCAGGTATGAAATGTCCTTTCTAGAATATTATATATATATATATATATATATATATAAAAATCTCCTCCACAGGCTTGTGAGAATGATTAAAGAAGAGTCATGTTTGTCTGAGATGAGTCAGGTTTAGAGGCTACAGGGAATGTGTCCATTCAGACACGCCCCCATCTTTGGTTCTATAGATAAGATAAGAATCTCATCCTTCAGGTCCCATCAGGTTTATTCTTTGATCTATAGAACCAGAGATAGGTCAAGGTGTTAAGCTGCTTCACAACACATTGGTAATTGTCTGCTGACAGGTTCCCTTCAAGCATTCAAATATATATAAAAACCAGAGATACAGGCAGCTAAAGGCATAGTTGGAAATGACTTTTTTAACTGCCTGTATTGTCGGTTTCTTATTTGTATTATGACACCAGCATCATGTTTCTCGGCGGTATAGAACTGAAGATAGACCCTCCCTCAGCAGCCTCTAAACTTAACTCTTCTCAGGCAAATATGACTCTTCTCTACTCAATTTGACATGACTTTGGGAGATATTTTTTTATAGGTTAACACAGGGTTGGCTCCAGGTTTCATTAGGCCCCTGGATGACAGAGCCACAGTAGGCCCCTTTGCAGTGAACTCACATTAAGAATTCAGAATCTAAAAAAAAAGTCTCCTGTACCCTAAAATATTCCCTAGTTTATCATCCCAAACATGGTTATTTTATAGAAGTCCCACTCACACCCGATGGATTCATTAGATACAGCACCCCTCACCACCGTGGATTCCTTACATAGACCCCCCCCCCCGCCATGTAGACACCCCCCCCCCCTAGCAGCGCTGGGCCCCGACACTTGCCCAGGTATGCCCAGTGCTGGTGCCGGCCCTGGGTTAATAGGTGAGATTTCATATAGAAGAGAGAATTCTAGAAAGGCAGGATATTTAATACCCTACCAGAGGAGGTTGGTAGATTAGTAGGGTAAAAGCCAGTGCCGGGGCCCCTTCAAGGGGGAATTAAAAGTTGCCCAAGAACCTAAAAACTTTCCTCCACAGTAGAACCGACAACAACTGATTATTATGTTAGACTGTCGTGCTAGTTAAATGCCTAATATAGGAAAAACAAAGCAAAACTAACAAACTTACACAATCTACCTAACTTTGGGAAACTTTACTAGTAATAGCGGCCAACAGACCTACAGTATAACCCATATGACATATAGTGACTATATTTGTGGTCTATAATCCAGGTGACACGCTAGTTTATGATGAGCAGCGAATGTATCATTTCGTAGAAGGCCAATTCTGTACTTTTTATTTTCCAGGCATGACTCCCATATGAGAAATTGTCTATTATACGATTACGGCAGAGGTGTAGCGGGTGCCAAGTATCATGGCGATTACCCCTCCTGCTGACAATACACTTTTTATGATCTCAGCACCTCCCATTAAGTCCTTCATGTGGTTTACTCATGTTGAGTTGTGGGCTGAGTCTGTGCCAATGTTTTGTTGGTATCAATGACTTGGACGTAGACCCCGGTAGAAATAGTTGAGCTATCTACAAGACTTGGCAGTGATCCAGGTGATACCAAAGCAATGTATGTGAGATGAGACGGGTCCCCTCCCCAAAATTCGTCTGCAATGAAAACAATGGCGGGTTTGCATCATATGTTTGGGTATCTCTATGACCTGAGGTCACCCTTATATATCAGCAGATATGAGTTTGGAACAAAATAAAGTTGTTCAGAGACAGATAGGGTCTGTATGTGTTTTAAAGGGAACCTGTCAGCAGAAATTCACATAATAAACCATTACCAGTATGTTGTTGTGTAGATTAACACTTTCCAATTCATGTCTCTCCCATGGGCCAACGCATTGGTATCATCCAGAAAAAAGGACTTTGAAATGAGATCTAAATTGGATGTACAAGTCACAGGGGTGGAGATTTTAGCACTGAAGTCAAGCTCTCCTACCTCAGAAAGCCCCCTCCGGCATCATGCGCCAGACTTGAGGTGAGCTGGTCACTTATAACCGTGGACACGGAGCTGTCAATCACAGCAGAAGGGGCATTCTTGCGTGAGGAGAGCTTGACTTTAGTGCTACACTCACCACCTCCATGACTTCATACAACCAATTTACATCTCACTTCAAAGTAGATTTTCTGGATGATGCCACCCCTCTCGGATATGAAAAAAACATGATCGGGTAGGTGTTTAGCTGCTTCATAACACACTGGTAGTGGTTTAATAGGTCTTTTTTTTTTGCTGACAGGTTCCCTTCAAGCATTCAACCATACATAAAAACGTGACAGCAAGCAGAGATTTTAAGAAAAAGCAAGTAGGTTTATTAATAAGCTCCACAAATTATACTGTGGATCGTCGCAAGACATATTTGACTTCAAGCGTAAAGGCCTTCAATACACATTGGGGCACATTTACTTACCTGTCCGAGGGGTTCACAGAAAGTGCATTGTCTGACGATCATGCACTGTGCCGCGATTCACTAAGATCGTGCGCCTGATATCCTGCATGTGTCTCTTCCCCGCTCAGGTCCACCGGAGTTCATCTTCTTCCTCCCTCTGCATGCAAGTGCTTGATCTTGCGACACAATTTGAAAGATAAATCGCGCCCCCAGTCCGAATCAGTCGGAACGTCCCCCGATTCCTGACGCTGCGCCATAATCCCCTGTTAAATACCTCTCACAGCCGTGCAATCCTCGAAATAATCGGATAATCCGTCGCAAGTGCGGATAATCCGTAGTAAAGGCCCATAGTCGAAAAATCAGCAAAATTTGATGATTTCGACCCAAGCGGGAAGGAAGAATCGGACATGTTGGATATTTTATCATTTCTCATTTCAGATACACTGCCCAAACAAATGGGGGGGGGGGCTAGGAATAATTTGTGTACACCCAAAAAAATCCAAGAGAAATGGAAGATGACCGTCACAAGCTTCATCTTACAAAACCTTTAAAATTTCATCAAAGGGGCAGCACCATTCATGTGTAACCTGTCAATCTTACCCCCAGGGGACTCGTAGAATCTATAGTATTCTCTGCACGTAAAATAGATGATACAATGTCATTCCCTCTTCTGCCTGCACATTCTCACACCTCGCTCTGCTCACTGCTGGCCTTGACTGTCACTCAGGTCTTTAATGTGTTTTGTGCGGCCAGGTTATTACATGTACAAAGCGCAGAGCACACACCTCGGAGAGGTTTTGATGTGCGCTTCCAGCTGGTCTTAGACTCTGAATGCATCTATTGTTCAGCTATCATTGCTATTGTGACACTATTAGGCTTTACTTGTGTTATTGGCACAGTAGCTGGAACCATCTCGGCTCTGCTTACTCGCACGACGGGTAGGCGGAGCGCATAAGTATCTTTTCACAATGCCCTAGATTTTGCAGTAAGCGCCCAACCCTATGTCATGGCATTGGCACAGGAGAACAATTAGGCGAAAAAAAGATTGTAAATGTGATTATTTTTAGTAATTAGGAGGTGCCTGGGAACGAGCAGAGTGATGATGGCAGGAAAGATATGAATGGGCAGTGGTCTGGGGCTGGTGTGAAGCTACACCTCCTTAAAGGGGTATTCTCATCTGGGCATTCACTTTCAGTTTCATTAATCTGCCATATATAAACATTTCTTCAATTAGATGTTATTAAAAAAAATGTTCCTGTGTGAAGATAATTTATCATAAATGTAGTCATATGATCCCTTAGAAACAAGACTGTGTCCTTGGTTACGGCCACGTCTGCTGGAGAGATTGCACAAAGAAACAAAAAGTTTCTGAATATTAAATGTCTGGGAGTTACTGCATATCCTACAGCCGTCCTGTGGTAATGATCGCTGAATCCAGGGGGTCAGGCAGAGCTCATTAGCGCATATCTGGCCACCGCTGCCAGAGTGTGACGTGGTCGTATCCGGGGAAGCTATCTCGTTTCTAAGGGACTACATGACTACATTTATGAGAAATTATCTTCACACAGGAACATTTTTTTTAATAACATCCAATTGAAGAAATGTTTGCATATGGCAAATGAATTTAATTAAATGTGAATGCCCAGATGAGAATACCCCTTTAAGCTGTGATGGCGAACCTTTTAGAGACAGAGTGCCGAAACTGCAAACCAAAATCCATCTGAAGCAGTAACTTATTGCTACCTGTTCTTCCACATCATTCAATCGTATCAGCCCCCTTAGGCCACCAATACAGTTGAAAGAAGGAGGGCAAATTCAGACTCTTATTGTAGCTTCTCTCCATGGTCTCTCTGTACAGGAAGAATGGTGGGTCCAACAAGATAATGCAGTTCTGTCAACACCTTCTCACTTTTCCCACAGTTCCAAACAGACAATGAAGTGTCGCTTTAAGGCTACCTTCACACTGCCGTATGGGGAACGTATATACGGCCGACATATATACGTCATGTATATGTCCCCCATAGACAGCAGTTGCGGCACTGTACCGTTCCGTAGCCGGGAGAAAGATAGGACATATCCTATCTTTCCTTGGAATACGGCACTGTGCGCCATATATCACTGAAAAGAGGGGTGGGGGTAAGCGGTGCTGACCTCCTCCTCCTATCCCCGGCACCGGCATGTGCTCTCCGCACTACGATACGGCGGGCACACATTAGTGCGAATACAGTCTAAAATAGTACTGAGAGCAGCATCTCTTAAGTTGCCTGGGACCGCAGGAAGATTTTGTGGATTTGGGGAACTCTGTCCTGGGGCAATGGCCTGAATGCCCATAGAAAGGGCTCTGAGTGCCACCTCTGGCACCCGTGCCATAGGTTCGCCTCCACTGTCCTAGAGTGTAGCTTGAACGCAGTCCATTTTCTTCCACCAAGTATAAAAGTATCGGCTTGGGATTCCATCATTGTCATGTTCCAGGGCCTGTTTAATGGGTCGGACATTGACTTGCCTGATCTGTGTTAGGACAGTGCTCTCTTATATTTTCTTATATTATCTCGTTTCCAGAGATATGTTGCATGTGTTCTCTCTAACAAAAAGCAGAACCCCCTAAGGTTCCCCGGGGTATTCCAACATCTCAACATGGGCCATACCGCAACATGGGCACAAATTCTATATGATAATTATTGTTATAATTATCAGTTTTCTGTATCCTCTCTGTATATTAGAGGGTGGCAAGTAAGTGGTAAAGGTACGATTGCAGTAAGTAAGAGTGCAGTCAGCCGAATCTCCTGATTTCAGCATGACTAGCCCCTGTGTATTGAGATATGCTGACTCGGGAATACTGATTACTTACATGTCTGATCCTTTGTTGTCGGGGGAGATAAGCCAAAGCTAGAGGTATCTGGGAGTGGCTACTCACCTCTCCCGATTCAGAACACATGCATGCACAGATGAACCAGGCTTACATAGATAAGTTAGGGGCAGCACGGTGGCTTGGTGCTTAACATTACAGCCTTGCAGCATTGGGGACCTGGATACAAGTCCCAGGGTCACCATCTGCAAAGAGTTTTTATGTTCTTTGTGTGGGTTTCCTCCGGGTCCTCCGGTTTCCTCCCACACTCCAAAACATACTGGTAGGGTGATTAGATTGTGAGCTCCATTCAGGACAGGGACTGATCTGGCGAGCTTTGTGCAGCGCTGCGTGATCTGTGTGCGCTATATAAATAGAGAATTATTATTATAAGTTACTACACATGGATTGTTTATTGAGGTGGTTAGGTCTCCATAAGAGCTGTATACATTAAGCGATATGGTATAGTATCACAGTTTATAACACAGTAACGTGCAATCTCAACCTTATTCACAATGGAGGCGCCCAGGACAATGTAGTAATGGATCGGGTTGGGCAGTCTCAAGTTCAAATGGTCACTGGTTATTATTAAACCTGGGCCGGTGACATTGTGTGGGAAGGACTTTTTATCAGCTCGCACTTTGGCAATGAGAAAAGGGAAAGACGGATGAATCATTAACAGGCCCATGTGTGACCTTTATGATCCGTATTTGCTCAGTGACTTGTAACTAATAGGTCCCTGGACTTGTAGAGTAGAAGCTTTCTCCAAGGCTGCACGGGTTCCTTGTATGTTTGTCAGGTAGAAAGTGAATTAATGGGTAAACAGAGCAGAAAGTGCGACGTGAACCTGTTATTCCTGTGCCTCGTGCCAGCCATTATACAGCAGGGCGGACCCCATAGGGACGTCAATAACAAAATAAAAAAAAGTGTGCATGATTTATATGAGCAACTTAATCTTTACTAGGTACACATTCAAAGCCACACACATTTGATTAGCCGACTATTCAAAATGCATGAGGGCCGTCTCAACTTATGAACATAAGCCCAACCAACGTATTGTGACATTAAAAATAATTGAGCAAATGTCCACCCCTAGAGGGAGCCGGGGAGCTTGACAAACCATTGTTAGGATAAGTCTTCATCATCAGAATGGTTAGGCTTTCAACAAACAGAACAACTATTCTAGACTGCCTCTGGAAGCAGAATAAAAAGGCACTACCCATTGTGCAGTGGCCGAGCCGGAGCAATTCGCCTCAATACCCATTTATTAGTGCTCATCGACCACCGCTCAAACCAACATACATAGACCATCACGTACAAATGTCCTGGACCAGAGGATACTCCTAGATTAGGCTTTTACCCCACAGAGACAGGTCAAAGACGCATTGGGGCAAATTTACTTACCCGGTCCATTCGCGTTCCAGCGGCGGCTTCTCCGCTCTGGATTCGGGTCCGGCCGGGATTTAATAAGGTAGTTCTTCCGCCGTCCACCAGGTGGCGCTGCTGCGCTGAAAGTAAACTCATCGCGCCGGAATGCACCGAGCTGGACCAGGTGAAGGTAAGCGGTCCTTATGCGACACATTTCGGTTTTTAAATGCGGCGGTTTTTCCGAATACGTCGGGTTTTCGTTCGGCCACGCCCCCCCGATTTCCGTCGCGCGCATGCCAGCGCCGATGCGCCACAATCCGATCGCGTGCGCCAAAATCCCGGGGCAATTTAAGTACAAGCGGCGCAAAACGGAAATATTCGGGTAACACGTCGGGAAAACGCGAATCGGGCCCTTAATAAATGACCCCCATTGTGTACTAGCCAAGCCTGGAGCAATGCAGCCCAGCTCCCAATTATTAGTGCTCGTGGGCCACCACTCAAACCAAAGAAACCCTTAAAAATAGGCTTCAACATACGAATGTCCAGGACCAGAGGATACTCCAAGATTAGCTTTTTACCCAACAAAAACAGGTCAAAGATGCACTGTGTAGTGGTCGGGAGCAATGTAGCCCAGCTCCCAATTATTAGTGCTCAAGGGCCACCACTAAAATCAAAAAAGACCTTAAAAATAGACTTCAACATACGAATGTCCTGGACCAGAGGTTACTCCTAGATTACCCAACAAAAACAGACCAGAGAGCCGGAGCAATGCATCCCTGCTGCCATTTATGGATGCTCTTAGACCACCACTCAACCCAACAAAGACTCAAAAGTAGGCCACCACATGATAATGCCTGGGGCCACAGATTACTTCAAATTTAGCCTTCAACCCAACAAAGACAGGCTCATAGATTAGTCTTATACCAAAAAACCTGTTGGTGGACCATAACTAGAACTCAATGTGCATGTTCCATGTTCCTTCCGATACCAACATAGATAATCCTCTGGAGTTCATGGAAGATGAGGCTTATTCCCCTCACTTTATTAAGAATACATGCTCAGCCCAGCCAAATGTACATGTCAATAAGTTGGGTCAAAATAGCTGTTGCCTGGCAGATATGTAATATGTATCGCCTCTTCTGGTGAAGCTCAATGGGTCAAGCAAGGCGTTTCCTCACTAGGTGAAGGAAGGTGTTCCCTGACTTTGGACTCACCCTGTACATAAATCTGTACATTTTACAAAATCATTTGAGGATAAAGAGTCCAGTCATCACTATGACTTACCCTTGTAATAAAAAAGTCTAAAAAAAAAATGTACATCCAGCAGTAAAAAGAGGACCGTTCATAACCACAAGACCTAAGTAAAGACTATAATGAAAAGGGAGGGAATTCATTAAACCCCAGGATGACAGACAGCCCTAACGTACTCTGTCTGACTAAACTGATGTATTTTGGGCTGAAACCTAGGAGATGTTATCCAAACCTATTTTTGGATTGTCAGCACACTTTCCTTACCAGCCCCCCCTCCCTGTCTGCAGACTACTCTCCTCTCGCACCACAGACATAACTTCAAGTGGCCTGGGGGAAGATGTAGACTTTGGCAGCTATGCCTACCATTCAGAAAGCAACCCCGGAACATGAACATACAAGAGACAAAAGACGGTGATTAATTACCTAGTGTAGTCTCCCCGAGCCTCCTACAAATGGAAAAAGAGAAAAAAAAGGTTAGGATTATCTCATCTCAGCGGCTAAAACACACTATGCTATGTATTTACAACCTATGACTCTTCCATTACGAGCAACTCCCATCTGGTAAGAAGGTTGGCCACTTGTAGGTCAACCACAAGTAGACTAATTACTATCAATGGCCATACACGAGAGACAAATATTGCCCGAAAGACCCTTTACCTCTTCTCCTGATTGGTATGTTATATATTGTCCTTAAACAGGATTTTTTCTTATACCTTTATGAGTAACAAGAATTTCCAGCTGGTAACAAGGACTGGTCACCTATAGGTCCACACCATCAATATGACTGGCCATACACGAGAGACAGATGTTGGCCGAAAGACCCTCCACTCTACTGCTCATACTTTTTAGTCCTTTAGAGGGTGCCACTCTACTACCCGTATTTTTATGGTCCTTTTGAGGACTGGCCATACACAATACACAGAGATGTTGGCCAAAAGCCCATCCCACCATCTCCTAATCGGTATTTTTGGAGTGCAAATGTCCCACTATTTCAACTTTGGTCCATCAGAACCAGATCCACTTCTTGTTCGTTATACTCCTGCCTGGTTCACAGGAGCGGATGTCCAGAGAAGGATATGCCCTACTATCCTTCCACGTTTGTTCATGGTAAGGCCAGGAATGAATTACTTATGGTGACCATACATAATAGAGACATGTTGACCAAATATCTACTGTGTATGGTGGTTGTCAGAGTCCCCCCTTTGGGGAGAAGAAAGATCAGGCATGTTAGATTTTGACATGCCCGATCTTTTGTTCTCAAGGAGAATTAGCTGGTGTCTGCTTATCCCTGCTTCCTATCCCTTGTGTGTGGGGGTGTCCTGACTTTACCTTGATTACAAATATTAGGCATTGGTCATGTGCCTGATCCAAGCGCCCTAGGTGGAGATAAGCCACTGCCATGGGTGGCACTGTCGGCACATGCAAGCTCAGCCCAAGCTAAGGCTGTCAGGAGGAAGCAATAATTTGGCCACAAGTTCTAAATAATCTAAAAGAACCTTCTATTTATACAGAGTTAGTGACATCTCAATATCTCAGAAATTTCCAAGCCCGATCCATCCTGTGGCCGCCATTACGTCAGGTCATCCATTATTAATATCCACCATGAATATTTCATTACCTCCATGTATTGTAGACGAGGACCGGCCAACCACTGATATATGAGCAGAAAACGGGTTTCATCAACGTTAAGTAAACTTCAAAAAGTCAGGAATGGAAAATATGTCCTAAAACCTATCAGGGCAGGAAGAGGATCTTATCTGGGAGCTGCTGCATCTTTCAGACACCCAGCAGGACATGAAATGAATGGAGCCTTATCTCAAAGGAAGGTGGAATACCATGATTGTGTCTGAACATGCAGATAGCAAGAAACTAATCCTTATCTTGTGGTTGTACTTGGATTTGGCTGGAAAGGAGAACCTTGGAATGTTCTACAGCTCCGGGTATATTCCTAAATAAGTCCTGGAGTCATCTAGTTCTGCCCTTTAAAAATAAGATTTTTGGATATGTTATGTGACCACCAATCTGTCGTTGTATCAGAGTAGCAAAATATGGGTAACAACTTGTATGGGAACCGCGATGGTGGCCATATTGCTTGTTTTGGTAGAAGTCTAGTGGGTCCTCCTTTACCTCCAGGTCCTTCATAGTATATACAATAGCTAGATTATAGGGGTAGTCACTTCTTTAATCACTGCTTCTATGGGAGGATACGTTCAGAATTCAGAAAACTACGGAGCAGTTGGTGGTTTGGGCCCATGCCTTCTAGGGGGCCCATGGTCACCCAAACCAACCACCAAATTTTAGACTCAGAAGGACTTTCACCCATGAAATCCTTGTACATCTGTTTCTGTATCTCTCAATACACAGGTACACAAGAGCTATTTCAGGACCTTTGAAGGTCCTCCAAACGTCCCGAAATGGCAGATTGAAAGCAGACAGAAGGGACACATCCTCCATATTTATTAGCTGGCGGCGCCAGAAAAAATGCCTTTTTCCGCCTGCTCCGACTCTTCTCCTAAAAGGGGCGTGGCTTTGGCGGAGTGGAAACTCAGACACAATTAATATGTGTCGCAGCCCTTTTTGGGTGAAGACACACATGGCGTTTTTGGGTCGTTTTTGGGCCGTTTCTACTAAGTGCGTTTTCAGATCGTAAAAAACGCATGCGTTAAAAAACGCATCCGTTTTTTAAAAACGCATGCGTTTTTTGAAAACGCATGCGTTTTTGTCAGTTTTTCCGAAATTGCGCAATGAAAAACGGACAAAAACGGATGCGTTTTCAAAAACGTGTGCGTTTTTAAAAAACGGATGCCTTTTTTAACGCATGCGTTTTTAACAATCTGAAAACGCACTTAATAAAAACGGACCAAAAACGCCATGTGTGTCTTCACCATTTGGGCGCTGAAAACTGGCGGAAAGTAGACCAAAAGAAAACTAGTCGAGCACAAGTAGGCCACAAACACTCTAACACGCACACCGAACAGTGTAATCTAAATTTGGAGCCTGAAGTTGTGATGACCACATTACATTACAACTGTAACCGTAGCAAAAGTAACACCGGCCTCAGCTAACGTAATAATCACTGCCCCTCTGCACTTAATATGTGAGCTCTTGGCATTGTTGATACCAGAGAATCCACCAATTTGTCATGTTCTGAATGGTTTCCAGAGCGGCTTCGTACGTTTATCTACGGTGGTCATCAAAAATGATCAAGACCCCTATCCTGATTAGATACCTGAAAGAGCGAAAATAAAAAGGGTAAAGTCAATACATAAGGCAAGCTGAAATAACCTGGGGCTACCTGTAGATGAATGTCCCAAAACCATCCCTGAAAAATTCCTGGTGACTATCAAAACATTTCAAAGGTTCTGACCAGGACAGTCTATCGCTACATGGATTGCACGGTGTGGACTGAGTGCATTGCAAAAATTGCAGCAGTGTGCTTCCATTCAAAAAATACACATGGCTGTGTGCATATGCCCTCAAACATGGAATGTTCATTTATAAATACCCCAATAAAATCAAAGCATATAAATGGTTTTCGTACAAGTCCAGTGGTAAATCTTAATGGGGTTCAAAAGGATATATCATTTAATATCAGATCAGTAGGGTTGGAGTTCGAGACCCCCCGACTTATCTGCCGATAAAGGACCCCACTGATCAGCTGAGCCAGCCGTCATATAGCCAAGGAATCAAATTCTTGCGTCACCACGGAAGCGACCTGTCATTCATACGTTGAATCGGTGCAAGTAGGGGCTTGAGTGCTAAGGGTGCTGTCACACATGGGTTTTGGTCCCATTTTAAACATCCGTTTTTCAGTCCATTGGCAGTTACACTGCGTGTGGCTGCTTACAACCTGTTTATCTATAAGCTCATTGGAAAAACCGACCCAACCGCCATGTGTGGCCATCCCGTAACCACCATTGACTATAGACAAGCCCTGGAAGACCCGTAAACCGGCCAGGCATTAGTAGCGCACTCGCTTATCCTCAACCCGGTCATCCTTGTAACCTTCGTGAGTGTACCATAGTTAACAGCATCTTGCATGCGAAAAGCAGTTACACATAGCAGCCTGGTGGATAACAAGTAGGTATCTAAAGCTGTAAAATTGCATAGTTGGAAAAGGTTACAAATATTGTAGTTAAACAGGATTTTTTTTCCCAAGAAACCTAACATTAGGAAGATCGAGCACTTACTAACCGGATTAGGTGGCCTCCAGGGAGCGAGTCATTCGGCTTGATCCTTATCTTATTACACGAGGCCGCCCCATGAGCCTGCGCTAATCCTCCGAACGGAGTGATAATAAATTCTGCCAGATGGCTGGAAACGTCTCATTTAACTAAGGTACCAACATATTAACACCTTTTCACCAGACAAGGCTCAACCACTTGGGAAAAAAAGTGAAACATGTCATAAGCTCTACGTCATGTAAACCGTCTGGATGTAGGTTCTCCCATGAAATTCTTGTTAGGATCATCTGGGAGAGTTTACGCTTCTACCTCGGCTAAGAGAAAAAAAAATAGAGGAATTACAAAAAGACAAAAACAAGTTGCACAACAAGTGGTAGTTTGCATGTTGGTCAGTGTCGAGATCAAGAGCTCCGGAAAGTGCATGGCACGTCTCCCCCATTACATGCGTGCATTCCAAAACCTCTGTATGTACTGGGCTGTGTCAATGTGTAGTGTTCCCTTTGTTGAGATGGTGGTGAAAATACACGCCACAATCACATCTCCCCCCCCCCCCCCCCCCCCAATTCACTGTAATAGAGTGACATTACAACCACCTATTCGATGGCATAAATATACAACTTGAAAGTCCCTCTTCCTGTGGGTCCTGCTACAAGCATACAAGTCTAGGTGAAACTCCCTTATGATCTCCCTACAGAAATAGAAATGTAGAAAACTACAAGTTAGAATACACGGATGACTGAATATCAGGCGCGGGGAATATTCCGACTTAGACAGTTGATGAAATGGATATGTGGTTCAAGTCTACACAAAAAAACAAATTAAAAGTTATATCCAAAGCAGGTGGGACAGATCAAATAGTGAAGTATTATGGAAAAAAAACGATGCGTAGATTGACTTACTTATATAACTTCATGCATAATGACGCAATCCAGTCTTCTCTAACGAGACTAATAGAATTGCAAAAAACTATTCCCATTTCAAATGTGTCTTTCAAATGATAAATATATATCCAGAAACTAATAATTACTATTATCGCATATTAGTTGTTGCCGGAAGCCATTGAGGCGTCCGGGTGAGGTAGCTAAGGGTGAAGACACAAATGGCGTTCTTTGGGCAATTTTTGGGCCGTTTTTACTAGTGCGTTTTAGATCGTCAAAAAACGCATGCGGTTTTGTCAGTTTTTTCATTGCACAAGTTCGGAAAACGGACAAAAAACGGATGCGTTTTTTTTAACGATTGGAAAAAGTACTTAGTAAAAGCCCCACAAACGACCATGTGTGTCTTCACCCTAAGGGTGTTGGCCACACGGGGCAGTTTTTCAGATGCAGTTTTGACGCCAAAGCAGTGTGGATCTAATGGGTCTAGAAAATATTGACAAGGGCTCCTTCCTCCTCCTACTTGTACCTCAAAATAATTAAAGACACAACCTATTCCCACAAATCTACAGCTTTGGGAGTAGGCTACTTTGTATAACTATGGCAATAGTTATGCTATCCTCCTCAGTTTCGCTAGTCGCTGCCCAGCTCGGACGTGCGATTTCTTGTTGATGCTTAAAGTTGTCACCAAAAAAGAACTCAGAGGATGGGCTACTGCTCTTGCTCACAGATGGAAGAAGGAGGGGAGTCATGTGACGGTTGCTCTGTTTTGTTTTGCATAGGGTGTTGCCGTGGATGAGAGGCCCCTACAACAGAATAGTGAAGTAAAAGGTTCTCCCCTGTTCCCATTTCAGACTCTTTAAACCCTTCCCTCATCTACGACACTCGCACAGTCAGAGAAGTATTAACCAAACAGCACAAAGTACATTCATGTACGTGCACTGCTGGTTTCTACTACTTATTTCATAGTGCATGCTCCTCCATGCAACAAAAGTTCCAGGATAGTCATTTTATTTAGTCAGTCACTAATTACACTATGCGTGTTCAGTGGATTACTTGTGGCATAGATCACTGGATTGGTGCTAAACTAATGAGTGAGAGCAAAAACAATATCATGAGTAAGGGCAACTCAATTTGGCTGTAGGGTATATTAAAGGAAGAGGTTAGACTGTGCCACTTTTTTTTTAAACTGTTTTATGATAAAAACTCTTTGACAATCGTCTACCCTATTCTTACGTGAAGAGCCCGAAAAAGGACAGGATACCCAATCTCATTTAGTCCCTATACAATAGATTTTGAGATTTATGTCCTGGTTTAACAAAAAAGCTTTAACAAATTCTGTAAAGAGCGGAGGGGCTCGGGTCAAGTCTAAGGGAGTCCGGGGCATACTGGCTATTAGCAGACGGTTTAAGTTTTTTTTCCTAAAAGCATGGAGAAGAGACAAAAGATACCAGTGCTGCTAGATGCAAGGCTGCTGTTTACAATCTTGATCCTGGTGTTACATTTCCTAAAAGTTTCAATCGTCCATTAGACTATCATGAATTATACTAATTTTGTTCTCAAATAACGATGCCAAATTACTGCTATGTGCAAATGTCATATTGGCAGAAAGAGCAGATTACAAAGAGGGGGTTTGTGCCTCTACACAAATCCCCATTGCATCAAAATCCAGGGAGTTACTCCCATACACTGATTACCTACCTTACCCTAGAAAAAGGCTCTGACTCGAATCAGGTTCGGTTCCAACAGTTGTCCATAGAGTCTAGCCAGATGAGTGCTAATAATGGGTCCTCCACCCAACTAGCCTTGTAATGGCAGTGGACGGTAGAAGAGATTCATCAGGATTTTATGGCTGCTCATAGGAAAATACTACAAGACCCTCATATCACTGGAGCCAACACATGATAACGGAAAAGACCGACTTACTTTCAAATTGGAAAGCGAGCTGCTTTTGCTGGCCTTGGGCAACACATCAATGCTCTGTCTGTAGGAAATAACATACAACATTCCTGGTAAAGTGTGTCGGGATGAAAAGACAATTTAAAATATTGATAAACACAGAAACAGTATCAACGAGAAAGATATACAATCTGTGGTGAACATATGGCTGGAAGAAAACATCTCACAGAAATGGACACAATCTGACAGAAGTGTAGAGCGGGTACTTTAAAGTGAAACCTACCACCCCAAGTCTACTATAAATGTAAGAAGGTGGTGGTAGGTGGATGGATGGGACGGAGAATAGCATTTTTGGGCCTAATCTCACATCCGGGTTTCTTTTAGGAAACTTTATTACATGTAATTGCACATTTTTTTATGCGGCTACTGGGCGTACAAGGAGCGGACATGAGGCTCCTAGGCGCAGCTACAATCATGCCCCAGTAGCCGCGTTACTCTGCCGACCAGGTAATCTTCAGCGCGCACTCTGGTAGACCGCGCGCCCCGGGGGTCCCTGGTGTTATGGCAGGGCCGAAAGCAGGCCTTCGCCTGCGCGCCGCGGCTCGGGCCGAAATATGTGCATGCAGCAGTACAGTGGGGGACTCGATCGAGGGACTCGCAGATACCAGGAGCTGCGCGCCGAAGATTACATGTAGGCAGAGAGAACGCGGGACCTACTGGGGGAGTAGCCGGACTAGTAGCCTCAAAGTCCGGCTATCCCGCCCCGGTAGCCGCAGAAAAAAATTTAGCAATACAGGTAATAAAGTTTCTAAAAGACACACGGGATGTGAGGATTAGCCCAAACAAAGGGCTATCCTCACGTCCCCTCATCCACCTACCACCCCTTTTACCTTTATAGGTGAATTGGGGGTGGTAGGTGACTTTAATTTACGTCTGTAGAGTGCTGGAATTCCTGGGTGTGTGCCAGAACTTCCACACGTCTTTCAATTTTCCGAGCCATAATGAGAAGACCCGCCTATTCTCAAGAACTGATGAGATTCTTGTGATCGTGGGGGTGCATGCAGGCGGACCGTCATTAAGCAGGACTTATCTTATAGAAAACTAAAATAGTTGCCAAGCCCACTTTAAGGCGAGATAAAGGAGCGTCCATCAGGAAAAGCTCCATCAATAACAGATTCACAGATTTGAGGACCTACTTGAGATATCTACAAGATATATGCCAAGTACAGGGCAGACCTGCTATGTGCAAAGATTACAGAAGCACGAATTAGTTGGCGAGTGTGTAATATGTATTCTAAAAAAAATCTACCAGTATTATTTAGTAAAATTAAACTAAACATACTTACTATAGCTTTTTCAATGATCCCGGCGCTGGTGGTCTATGGACACGCGGTTTGCAGTAAAAAAAAGTTAGTGTGATAAAAAAGCAACACAGTGCTAATGTCGGTTCGGGCTTTGATTATTCATGCCTCTTGCGTGACGTCACCTCCTCCTCCAGCAGGGCAGAGGGAGATGGACATCTGCGAGAGGCGTGAATAATAACAGCCCAGAGCAGGGAATCACGCCACTGTGGCTGGGTTTTTAGCCCCTTTTTTTTTTTGTGACAGTGATACCGGCGTGTCACATAAAAGACCACCAGCGCCGGATCATGAGAAGACGACAGGCAAGGATGTGTAGTTGAATTTACTAATAATTGTAGTGGCTCATTCTCATGCTGCATACTGCGCAGGAAAATGCCTCATGCAATTTTCGGCTATTCACAACTATGTTTAAAGGAAAAAAACCGTCACAGAAATTGACCTAATGAACCCTACCTGTAGTTAACAAGCAGCTGGAACACCTTCCAGCTAATGTTCTTTCACGTATCCAGTGTGATGGCCTCATCCAGAAAATCTACTTTGAAGGGAAGTCAAGGAAGAGAGAACTTGACTTCCTTCAAAGCTTTCATTTGGCTAGGCCATCACATGCACCACAAAAACAAAAAAACAGAAGGTGTGCGATGTTTGACAAATAGTGGTAGGGTACATAGGCCCATTGCTGGATGACCAGGTCCAAACCTGACACATTGTTTATTATGCACCACACACACAACCACTAAATGTAAGAGACCACAGTACAGTGCTGTGAAAGACGCCAAATAAAACTGCGTCCAAGCGTAACGGAGTGCTGGCTTCGCTAAACCAGGGCCTGCACGTCTTCTGGTTCTATAGGAAGAGAAAAAAAAATCCAAAAACATTTAAGTAACGAAAAAGCTAGTATAATACTAAAAACACAATGTGACTGATGATAGTTGACCAATTAACATCAAGTAATCTCAAAATTACAAGAAAAGTCAGTTAGTCAGGCACTGCGATGTGTAAGAATGTAACATCTGTATCCAGGATCTAGATTTTAAGAAGATCCCATCCAGCTAATATGCAGTCTATGTCAAAGTAGCTGAGAAGCACAAAATAACATTATCTTGTTTGGCTACAAAAAGAACAACCAAGATACTAGTCCTCTAAAGTGTATAAGAGAGAGCCTGGTGCCTGACTTCTTAGTTCACTGAAGCGGGCTAATGTGAATAACAGAAACCAAAACAGAGCATACAGCAGTCCTCTACTAAGAGCCCCGACTTACAGGCGACCTCTCGTTACAGATGGACCTCTATCACTGTGACCTTATGGAAAGCTTCTCTGGCTGTTTACTATAGTCCCAGGATTGCCAATGATCGCTGTAAAGTGTATAATGAATCTTTATTGAGATCGTGGTCCCATTACCAGTATTATATATTAAAAAAAGGTGTCGGGATCTACAATTATAAATACAGTTTCGACTTGCAACAAATCGGACTTAAGAACAAACTTGGAACCACTTGTACATAAACCTGGAGACTGCATGTATACGCAAGTGTATTTGTGTGCAAGTTAAAAACTGCTAGGATATCCACAACATATGATGACTATGCTCTTACTCAAGTTGCCCATCATAAGGAGAGGATCTAGATCATAATCACCAATCATACAAAACAAAGAATTTTTGAAATATACGATGACTGTCACAGTATAAAGCCAGAACCCAGGGCAAGAGGTGCCATGAGTCATAAGAAAAGGCTTCTGTATTTTAAAGGAATTAAAGTAAGACTTCTTTTAGTATCCCCTCTCTTATAGAGAGACTTAGGGTTCACATGACTTGCAGAGCAGCATGTACTTCAGGCGGTGATAGCTTGGGGCTGTCAATGGGTCATTACCCACTCAAATGCCTCAAGAAATAAGAGTAAAGCGGGTTCAGTCCTTTCCTGCTGCAGGGATAATACTGAAAATATCAACCCCGATTAGAGTCAATTATTTGCAGCGATAGCTAAAGTCAATGATCGGAAGGTAACAAAGGCACTAACATGAATGTTAGTTACACTGATGCATGTCCAGTGCAGCCTGGAGTTGGGTGGGCAATAGATGGCTTGGCTGTGTTACGGGCAGGACGTTAGGGCGGCTCTGGCTTTGGGTAAGTTGCTAAGGCATGTAGGTCTTGCTCTCCCGGAGTGAACCTCACCAAAGGGCTTGTCATCCATTTTTTCAGTCCTTAGAAGGTGGTGAACCTAAAAGACATTAGGATGGATAAGCTTTCATTGACAAGAGGGGCCTGGCCCTCAAGTTAATATACACATAAAGGCACGAACAGCAAGTGGTTTCTTAATGTTCAGCAGCTTCTTTTGTAAAGTTTCTCATAGTCTGGGGATAGTTTAGCTCTCACAGACAAGCTGTAGAAGTGACTGCAGGTCATCGCGAATATGTTGTGTAGGGGAAAGTACCTGCGCCTCAGGGGTAGAAGGGGAGCCCAAAAGGCACTCTATTTAAGGGGAATAAGCAATTGGGAACTATTAAAGATTCCAAAGGATCAAAGTAAAATTGTGATGTGTATCATGAGCACTAGAGCGTAAAGGGAAGCCTGTCAGTAGTTCTAGGAAAACCAATCACAGCACCTTTATACAAACGACAAGGGAGAACACTGAACGTGTTGAAAAACACTTGGGGTCTGAGTTTCAGGTGTGAATGTTCCAGAACGGTTACATCTCTATGTTATTATATGACATCCGCTACTGTAAGGGGTTAACACTGCCATTTGAGACAGTGACAAGGTCAGATCCCTTTATGAACTGAATGTGTAACATCCCACAGGAGAATGACTGCCACCTTCTGCCACAATACCCTAATTGCAAGCCTCTTGGTAAACGGTTTGTGTAAGTAGAGAGACACGAGCCCGAGCTAGGGGGGAAAACAAAAGGAATATTCGGGGACCAAACCTTTTTATCTCCTTGCATGGAAACGCTGTATTTTGTTCAGTCACATAGGGAAGTGCAGCCAGCACCACATCATCACTACTATTATAGAAGATTCAAACCAAAACCAGGAGTGGATTCCAAAAACTATTCCAAAGACTGCTTCTAAGGGTGATGCCACATGTGGCGTTTTCAGTCCGTTTATTAATGCATGCATTTTTTACCATTTATCATGTGTTTGGCTGCTTTATACCTCTTTATCTTAATGGATATACAGGTTCAAAGCAGCCAAACTCATGGTAAACGTTTTTGGGCCGTTTTTACTAAGTGCGTTTTCAGATCCTTAAAAAACGCATCCGTTTTTTATAAACGCATGCGTTTTTTGAAAACGCATGCGTTTTTGTCCGTTTTCCCGAAATTGCGCAATGAAAAACTGACAAACCGCATGCGTTTTTAAAAAACGGATGCGTTTTTAAAAAACGGATGCGTTTTTTAACGCATGCGTTTTTAACAATCTGAAAACGCACTTAGTAAAAACGGCCCAAAAACGCCATGTGTGTCTTCACCCTTAGGGTGGTGACACGTGGCGTTTTTAGTAGTACGTTTTCAGATCTGGAAAAAACGCGTGCGTTTTTTGAAAACACATGCATTTTTTTTTTAAACCTGTCAAAAACGGCCTAAAAAAGCCACTTGTCACACGTGGCGTTTTTAGGCAGTTTTTGCGCCGTTTTTAGTTAGTGCGTTCTCAGATCGTAAAATACACATGCGTTTTTGACAGGTTTGACCAATTATCTTAATTCAAACTGGTCAAAAACGCATGCGTTTTTTAAAGCATGCGTTTTTTTCCGATCTGAAAACGTACTAACTAAAAACGGCCCAAAAACGCCACGTGTGTCTTCACCCTTAGGGGCCTTTTTTTCAGGTTTGACCAATTATCTTAATTCAAATTGGTCAAAAACATGCATTTTTTGGGCGGACTGCTTAAATACGTTCCAAAAACACGATCACAACGCCATGTTTAGGGCATGCATTTTCAGTCCTTTTTAAAATACATCCTTTTTTAGGCCGTTTCTGCCCATTTACCATGTGTTTAGCCGCCTAGAAACTGTTTATCTATTAAGATAATCAGGAAAAACTGTCAAAAATGCTTTTTTTAAACTGACTGAAAATGCTACGTGTGGCATCACCCTAGGACTCTATGCACATAAATGAAGAACTAGTCCATTATAACAAATGCTTTTCTATGGGCTCATACACAATTGCAGTTTCCACAGCCCTGTATAGGAGCAGATTGCCCGAGCATCGGCAGCTCCTATTCCTGCCAGGGTTTGTGGCTTGGACATCCCGAAATGGCAGATTGAAAGCAGACAGAAGGGACACATCCTCCATCCCCCAAAAAAGCTCCTAGTACCAGATGTAGGAAATGATTCCAGTTTTGTAGGGCTAGAATATTCATACAGCCCAGGGCCCATGGCCGTCTTGATCCACCCCTGCAAAGGACCACGGGCACAAGACCTTGGACTGGCACATGACCAAAAGCCACGACGAGACATGAATCGACCGTATCCTGAAAGCTAAAATTTCCTAGAACTTGCAGTTCCCCAGCAGCTACACACATGCACATTGACCTTGACAATGGTAACGCTCCGGCATACGATAACAAGTAACCAAAGTTTATATAGGAAAAGTGTTCATTTCCAATAATATTGACACAAACACACAAAAAACATAATTAAAACCACCCCGGTGCTTTGCATTTGTAGCAGTTCAATGTCGGAAAAACCTTCCTTGATACATCCCCCGATGGGGCATTAGGCAGGTGCAGTTGTATTAATGCAAAATTCTACAAATTTGGGACACCTTGCACTTGAACATGACATAACAGAATACTTCCCCAAATGTGACGTATCGCCCCGAATGAGTAATTAACCTGACGTAATTCTGCGGCACCTGTGCCACCTGACACAGGACGTAGGTGGGTAGCAGAAGGTAAGGAGTTTGCACCAAACTTTGGTTTTGCAGCACAACTTTAAGTGCACGCGTCCTTACCTGCAGGATGAGCGCGGCCAACTTAAAGACGGTTTCGCTGTCCACTTCGATCTGCCCCTGGGAACACAAGAACAGAGTCAGCGCAATCACAATGGTACGTGCCTGTCACTGCCTCTGGGCTCTGCTACAACAACAGACTGTACCATTCCACAGCGAGGGGGGAGGACGCTCCTCCGAGGATTTGGTTACGCACAAAGGTGGCAGCCACTTTGCAGAAAAACTAAAAGTGCAAAGTTTTCCAACTCGTGCAACGTTCAATTATACTGAGCTAGAAACTTTTTTAAAGGTGCATTTAAAGGACTCTGCCATGTAAGGGCACAGGTTCTAGCATGTAGGGTGCCCAGTTTTACCTGCTGCGGGTGGATGGTGCTGCCTGATGCCCAGAGATAAGGTTCCCCCTTGAAGGTTTAGTATTATATACACACAGACAAGTGCAGGAGGACACAAAGCCGCCTCTTGTTGTTCCACCTCTCATGCAGAAAATGTTCAGATGCAGAGGATGAGCTGAGAACTTTTCTTTCATTGCCGGGCGGAAAGTTTTAACCGAATGTTGGCCGACACCAAGTGCAGTAAGCAAATAAAATGACAAGTAGTATGTGATAATGATCAGCCCCGTCAATAGGGGGCAGCCTAGAGGGATTTTAAAGGGGTAGGTGACTTTTTTTTTTGCAGGAATTTTTGCAACTCAAAAACAGTTCTATGTCTCTTAATTGGTTTGTATTTGCGCATGGATTGTAAAAAATATTTGTTACATGAATGGGAAAGGTTAGTCAGTTAATTTTAATCTGGTGTGTGTATTCACATCGAGGCCGCATTCACACGATGCGTTGCATTTTTTTGCAGCATTTTTGATGCAAAGGCTTGAACCATGATCACATGCTGCGGTTACATTGCGTCTCTGTTGCGTTTGCTAGAACGTAATCTAACCGCAGCATGTTGTCACGACTGAAGCCTTTGCAATGCGCCAAATACGTTTTGGTTGCGTTTTCTTTGCGTTTGAAACGCATATACAACACCTGATGTGAGGTAATTTGCCTAATTACATTACCGTTTACATTTGTAAACGCAATGTCAACGCATGCGTTAACAAAACGCATGTGTTAACACGTTGTTAACACATGCATTAACATCACGTTTACAATGCATTTTGTAAACAGAAATGTTAACAGTGATGTAATTAGCCAAATCACCTCTCCTCAGCTGTTGTATATGCGTTTCAAACGCAATGAAAACGCAGGTCAAAACGCAACGTGTGAACGCGCCCTGAGGGTGATGTCACACATGGCGTTTTTGGGCCGCTTTTAGTTAGTTAAAAACCGCATGCATTTTTGTCCGGTTTTCTGAATTTGCGCAATTAAAACCGGACAAAATGCATGCGTTTTTTTACGATCTGAAACAGCACTAACTAAAAACGGCCCCAATACGGCCTAAAATGCCATGTGTGACATGACCCTGAGGCTGCGGTAACATGTGACGTTTTGAACCTGTTTTTGGGTTGCTTTTAAGCAGTCCGTCAAAAACGCATGCATTTTTGATCGGTTTTAATTAAGAGAATTGGGAAAACCGGTCAAAAACGCATGGGGTTTTTAACGGACTGCTTAAAAATGGGCCACAAACGGGTTCAAAGCGCCAAGTGCGACTGCTGCCTTAGGCCACGGTCACATGTACCGCTAGGCGTCCGTTTATAACGCGACGCTAGCGCATAGGGGACGGTCCTCAGCCCGAATGGATTGATATGCCGTTCGGGCCGAGGGCCGCCCCCCTGTGCGCTAGCGTCGCGTTATGAACGGACGCCAAGCGGTATGTGTGACCGCAGCCTTAGGGCGCGTTCACACGTTGCGTTTTGGTTGCGTTTTCATTGCGTTTGAAACACATATACAACAGCTGATGTGAGGTAATTTGCCTAATTACATTACCGTTTACGTTAGTAAACGCAATGTTAACGCATGCGTTAACATTGCGTCTACGATGCGTTTTGTAAACAGAAACGTTAACAGTGATGTAGTTAGGCAAATCGCCCCTCCTCAGCTGTTGTATATGCGTTTCAAACGCAATGAAAACGGAGGTCAAAACGCAACGTGTGAACGCGCCCTCAGGCTCCCACTGGATCTAGTTGCACTGTGCTGCAAAATACAATAGTAGCAAAGTGGATACGTTTTTACCAAACGGCAGAATACATTCTGTACTGATAATTTCATACTATGCTGCAGGTCTTCAATGATGCTGAACAAATTAAAGGAATGGAAATGCTCTAAAACCCACAAAGTACATGTAATACACAGTTTTCCCAAATTTAAAATTAACCAAGTCAACTAAGCACAGAGCAATATATCCAATAATCTCAAATTGCATGATGACTCTGAAGCTGGATCACAGTCTTGCTTGAAGGGGTTTTGGAGCTTGAAGATTGTGGCTGCTTTCTTCCAAAAACAGCGCCACACCTGACCATGGTTGGTGGCGGTATTGAGCTCAGCTGAATGGAGCTCAGTTGTAAAACAATGCATTACCTATAGTCAAAACACTACATGTATTTTAATCTCCGGACAACCCCTTTAAGAAAGACTGTCATGCAACCTCATTAAATTGTAAGGCCCCTTTCACACTTGCGTTTTTCACACGCCTTTTCTGCGCATGCTTTTGACGCGCAGAGCTTGCATTGCACTCTGACCCATTGTAATCAATGGGTCTTTTCAGACTTGCATTCTTTTTCACGCACACACGCACGTTTTTTTTAACGCGTGTTTAAATCTCGACATGTTCTACTTTTGCAAGTCACGCGCGTGAAAAACGCACCATACAAGTCTATGGAGACGCATCAAAAACGCATTGCACTCTGAGACACACACAAGTGCAATGCGTTTTTCACGCATCAATTGCCATAGAAAAGATAGAGCTCAGTCCTGAGTCCATTTCATGCGCATTATCTGCGCGTGAAAAACGCATTGAAATTGCATCAAAAACGCGCATGAAAAACTGAGACACTGAACAAACTCTGACTGAGAACTGATTGCACTCTGATGCAAAATGTGCGTTTTTCACTGACCAAACCCTGATCGCACCCTGATCAGACTCTGACGTGATCTGCAACGCAAGTGTGGAAGGGGCCTAACAGCAGCCGTATTGGTAATCAGCAAATAATTTTTACCCTGAGAATAATTTAGATGGTCTCAAGGGATCGGACCAGAGTTTGACTGAATTAAACTTCCTGCAACACAGTGATTTACGACGCTGTAAGTTCCTATCCAACTTCAGTTTACAGTCCTGGACTCATTTATCAACATTAAAACCATAAAAAAAACCATGAGGCAACAAGTACATTACAGACGAGTTGTGGTCGGTTCGGAAGAAGCGGTGGTCACATGGTCTGTGTTGCCGGACCACCCTTGGTCTCCTGAATTGACTCTAATGCCCCTTCGGGAAGTTTCATCTTCACAACCAGATTTGGGTTGTCAGACTTGCCTCAAAAATAATTTAAGTTCCTTAAGGGTCAAAGATGGAGGACACAAGCTAGGGCTGAACTTTTTAGTGGAGCTATCATAAAGTTAAGGGTCTTGTAGGAAAGATCAACCCATCACCAGGCATAGGAGATCTTGTGTACCCCATTTCTTCTTGAAGTAAAGATTTACATGGTGCCCCATCTTGTACTGGTCCACCATATCACCAAACCCTACACTCCAGGTACTGGAGACTTTGCAGCTAGTTTTGATTTTCTAATGTTTTAGGACCAGAAGTAAACCTAACCTTGAATTGGGTTTTCTATCTACAAGTCTCCATCACAGTCGCATAGGTTGCCTCTCTGGTACATGCATCCGATGTAGAGCACCGAGTAACCAGGTTGAGAACTTGATTGGTGCTCCCAATATTCTACTTATATTCTGGGACATCAGGTCTGGTTCCTAATTCCTCATCGCTGAACTCTACTATCTTCCACATGTCCGGATGGGTCGGTGCATGAGAACTAAAGCTGATAATAGTAACTCAAGAATTATTTTCATTGGACAACAACCAAAGAGCAGAAGAGTAGAATAGTAATGACTATTTTCAACTGCAGCAGGAGCCAAATAAAACATGGGTATAACTTTTCCAAAACTTTGTGGTCACCAAGCATCGCTTGTTGTAAGTAGGTAGGTAGGTACACTAGTTCTAGTTACAATAAGGTTTGTGAAAGTAGGTCAAAATCCCTCCACCCATGGAAACGCAAGAAACAACATTCACCGATGGTGGGATATATGAGGACCGGTACTCCTTCTGGAGATCCATCTGGTGAAGGGAGTCTTCACAATGCTTCCATATCAGCATTAGCTCCCCTCTATATGAGATGCCATGGACAATATCATAAGTGATGGTCAAATGGCCAAGGGGCTACCTTATTATAAGCATGTAGAGATCCTTAGGTCTCAGTAAGGCCTTATCAGGGAATAGGTGAGCTCGTAGAAAGAGAAATCTTGGTGGCCATGACTGGTGGAGGTTTCGACTCCTAGGGCCTCTTAGAAGAAGTTTGATTCATCAGTGTAGTCAATCCTTCTCATTTATAATTTTGTCATGCTATATTTTAGGAACACTAGTTCTGGTTACAATAAGGTTTGTGAAAGTAGGTCACTTATTATAAAAATCCCTCCACCCATCGAAACGCAAGAAACAACATTCACCGATGGTGGGATATATGAGGACTGGTACTCCTTCTGGAGATCCATCTGGTCAAGAGAGTCTTCACAATGCTTCCATATCATCATTAGCTCCTCTCTATATGAGATGCCATGGACAATATCAAAAGTGATGGTCAAATGACCAAGAGGCTATCTTATTATAAGCATGTCCATATCCTTAGGTCTTAGTAAGATCAGGAAATAGGTGACCTCGTAGAAAGAGAAATCTTGGTGGCCATGACTGGTGGAGGTTTCAATCTTCTAGACCAGTGGTGGCGAACCTATGGCACGCGTGCCAGAGGTGGCACTCAGAGTCCTCTTTATGGGCACCCTCGCCATCACCCCAGGATAGAGTTTACCAGACAGGACTCAAGGCCTTTTGCAGTCTCACGCAGCTCAGGACCCTAGAAGGAAGCTACAATGATAATCCAAACTCCTTCTCCTTCTTTCTACTGTATTGGTGTCCTCAGGTGCCTATACAATTTAAACCTGTGAAAAAGCAGGGAGTAATAAGTTACTGCTTAAATTGTCGCATTGGCACTTTGCGAAAAATACGTGGATTTTGGTTGTAGTTTGGGCACTCGATGTCTAAAAGGTTCGCCATCACTGCTCTAGAGCCTCTTAGAAGAAGTTTGACTCATCAGTGTAGTCAATCCTACAGGACAGATCATGTTCTCATTTATAATTTTGTCATGGCCTATTTTTGGTGTCGAGATTGTGGAGCATCAAGATTGGACAAAGTTATTATAGATAAATGTCAATGGGCAATTTTGTTCAATTTTGTTTCAACCTTGGAAGATGACGTCAGCTTCAGGCCGGTGGCTACTTGGGTCTACCCTCAGCCCGAATTGATGGAGATGAGACTGTTGCGCCATGTTGACCAATGAATGATGGGGTGACTTTACGACAAGCGGGAGGCACTGGCTGCAGTTTGGGAGTACGGTGCCCGGGTTAGTCATTGTGCGTACACACAGATGACTAATCTATAAGTGTATAAATTATTACATGATACCAATTACCCTCGGGGCACAGACACCGGTGATGTCACATCCACATCTAGAATGTTGTCATCTTGTATTAATGAGACATCTTCCATATATCTATCATCAGATCGGTCTATAAAACGCAATTATCAAACCCTGATAATGAGAGAAGAACTTATTGAGTGTTCGGGCTGATACTAATCGGATCTATTATATTTATTGATTGACAATTATTTGTACTTTATTAACCTTCTGGTGAAAGGGATGGAGGACAATGACCCCCTAGATACCACTGTCACTAAGCAAACTTCATTGTAAGTCGAGGACCCAAAAAACGACCAATGAAGATCAGACCTTGAGATGTTCCTCTATAGTAATTGACCCAGGTGACAACCAATATGGCCGCTTCATGTTTGTGCGATTCGTAAATGGGGGCTGCTTTTTTATCAGATAAACCAACCTCTGTTATAAGACTACCCTATCCCTATAGGATATCCTATAGGCAATGCATAGTACTGTGAGGCTAGCTAACAATGCAATCAGTATTCTTATTAGTAGTCAACCCCTTTAAGAGAAGTGGACAACTGAAGGACTTTAAGGCAAGGTCAACCTTCGCAAGCTTTTCCCATTCTCTCAATTCACCAAAAATTAAAGAACCTCATTTGATTTAACATCTTTACCCATATTGTATAAAGAGCTGTTAAGCAGACCTATGTGTCTCCATGGAAACAGACTACAAACTCACCCTGTGTAGTCTGATCTCACAGATTTATTCTCTTACTTCTCTTACTAACCAAATAAAAGCTATGTAAAAAAAAAAGTCCATGATCTGCCATGTTCATGATCGTCAGCGAGAGTAGTCTTGCGGCGATTAGTGATATTATTTAAAGGGGATGTTATTTAAAGGGGTTGCTCCACAAATTAAACATATTCCACATCTTCAATAAGTGAATGGAGAATACTTAGGGGAAACTTTGTGATGATTGCTGGTGGTCCCTGTGATCGGAGCTTCATATATTAAGCACTTACCCCCTATCCTTGCTTTAAAGGCAACCCCTTTAAAGATCTTGGGCCTAAATACATAGTTTGTAACAATGATCCCCATTTACTAATCCATTATACTGAGGTCTTCTTATGTTGTAGGTGGGCCCTTGGTATCTTCAGATACCAGATCTCAATTAGGACTCCTATCTCTGCACCCCCTTTAAATTTTGCTGTATTTTATCTGGCACACTACTGCCACCTCTGGTTGGATGTTGCATCGGAGTGAGCAGCACTTCTGCCTTGCAGCGCTGGGGTCCTGTGTTTGAATTCCACCCAGGTCAACATCTGCAAAGAGTTTGTATGTTCTCTCCGTGTTTGCATGGGTTTCCTCTGGTTTCCTCCCACACTCCAAAAAAAAACATACTCTTAGATTGTGAGCCCCATGGGGACAGGGACCAATTTGACATGCATTGTACAGTTCTGCGTAATCTGTGTGCGCTATATAAATAAAGAATTGTTATTATTATTATTATCTGCACCCTAAATATCACATAGTGTCCTGGCACTCCCTCATCATCCCTACCCTAAAGTGCCCCCCTATGCACATCACCCGCCATGCCGGTGGCTAGCCTAATGAATGGAGCATGAGCAATTCCCAGCCATTGTCACAGATACTGTCATTATGGTCATTGTACTTCCCATTTTCACTGTAAAACAAATAATAGTCCATGAAGGGTTAAGAGGATATTAAAGCCCGGTGTCAGCTTCTATTCTTCCTAACTGCAGGAGTTCATGTGAAGTTTACCACACCCATGGAACAATAGGGAATCATTATAGGGTGTGTTACATCGGCTTTGTGACCTGCAGAAGTAGAGCTCAGCGCTCGGCCTGTCTGACTATACATCAGCCAATGATGCAGGACGGGGTTAAAACACTATAGGACATGTAGGAAAACCTACAAAATAATGTGACTGCGGCTTTATTGCTTCGGGATGATACAATTGTATAATAATTAGCATATAAATAATACCAAGGCCTCAATTATAACGTCTGGGAATGAAAACGCTACAATATCAGTAAAAGTACAACGTCTCCACCATGGACGGAACCCAGACTAAAATTAATAATGAAGCAACTTGCAAAAAGTCCTAAAAGGAAATCATCATCATGATAAACCAGGGACACTCACTCATAGATCCAGGCACAGTGACTGTGGTAATCTTCTTATATTTGTTATCCATGGCTTGCTTCCTTCTAAAATCAACCTTTAAAATTATGCTAATGAGTCAGAAGGGCTCTGGGGGTGTTATCAGAGCCCCCTCCATTTTGTAGCTTCTCAGGCTGTAAAACTGTCTTCCCCTGCTCCCTCAGCACTTCCCCATCCCTCTGTCTGCTGTAATCTCACACAGTGGGAGGGTTTAGTGATCCTTGCACAGTGTAACAGCCTGTGAAGCTACAGCACAGATGGGTTTTTGTAACACCCTCAATGGCCTTCTGGCTCATTAGCATAATTGTAAAAATTGATTTTTAGAAGGAAGGAGGCCATGGATAAGTAATATAAGAAGATTACCACGGTCACGATGCCTGGATCTATAAGTACGTGCCCCTGGATTATCATGAATAAATTTACTTTAAAGTATCGTCTCGTTTTTTTAGTATGCAGTGTCTTTGCAGAGCTAAATCTATCCATAGTCCCAAATAAACCCACCATCATACTCAATTTTTTCTGTACCTTACCTCATGGTAACATATATACATCAGCAGTATATACCGTATGCAGTCTACAAAGAAGTTATTGGGGTCAATAGTAAATATACAGGTCTCCACTATGAAGATCAGTAACCTAGGAGTAAAGAGTGTGTCCTTCATTATCCCCTCCACATTTTGGGCCAATTTACTAAAACAACATCATGCAGGGGAGTATTTGGGATTTGGACCAAGCGGTTCTGGTCTGCTTTTTCAAAAACAAGCTCCATCTAGGGCATCCCATGCTCAAAGGTGCATTATGGCCGCGATGCCCCTCTTTTGTTATTTGACACCACACAACCTGCCCAAAATTACAAAAAGCCTGCTGGGTGCTAGAGCCTTATTTCAGGCTTGGAGATCAGGGGCGTAACTACAGCAGTAGCAGCCATAGCAGCTGCTATGGGGCCCACAGTGTCAGGGGGCCCCGACACCTGACCTGACAAACTAAAAAGTGGAGGATGTGCACCATTATATCCATATTATGCTGCACATTGTACATATATGTGATGTATATATGCTGTATGTGTATGCATACGACGTGTGGTGTGTAACTCACACAAGTGAGTATAGAAATAAGTATATTTTTGAAGTGGGAAGGGGGGCCCCATTCAGAAGCCTGCTATGGGGCCCTGCCTTTCCTAGTCGATGCATAGACGGTAGGGTAGTTGTTGTAAACACAAACGGAAGGTTTGGGAATATAGACCATTATATGAAATCTGACTATTATACTATTATATAATATGATTATTGTATCGGCGAGCGGCTCTTATGCCACAATCAGGACTCTGCAATAAAGGAAATGGCAATAGGAAACTTTCTTCCTAATTTGATTATAATAAGGATGTTATTCCTGAGAAAGTCAATGGGGCAGTGTAATATCGATACCTATAAACATGACTTTCCCCTCCAGGGTTCTGACAAACAAGTTTTATTGCCTGTTAAAGTCTATGTAGTAACCGTGGAAAGTTCCATATCTGCTCCGTGGGAGGAAACGTTGCAAAACTGCACATCATAAAGATGGGTGGTGCCAGGTCCGGCCACTATCAGCCATTACTGGGTCAATATAACTGCCCGGTCAGGTCGGGTGATAGAGAGGGGGCAGAGTGTTAAGTGCTTTATAATGTCCTCACCTCCGCTCATTGCTTTCACCTTAGATTTCTGCCTTCCAATAATAATTATATTAAAGGAATTATTATTATTATAGCGCACACAGATAACGCAGCGCTGCACAGAGCTCGCCAAATCGGTCCCGGTCCCCAATGGGTCTCACAATCTAATCAACCTACCAGTATGTTTTGGAGTGTGGGAGGAAACCGGAGGACCTGGAGGAATCCCACACAAACACGGATGGATTATGCTGAAAATGGGAAATAGGGGTCCAGCATTGTTGATCTTGTTTAGGTCACATGTTTCATGTGTCTCGAGTAGGTATCTACTGTGTAAGTCAATGTCCGACCCAAAACTGATGCGTTTTCAAAAAACGTATGCGTTTTTGACATTCTGCTTAAAAACGGGTCAAAAACAGGTTCAAAACGCCACGTGTGACCGCAGCCTTAGTTACGCCCCTGGTCCTGGTAGACTTGCTAAGATATATCTTTGATATAAATTTAGTTAAGGGGGGGTAGTAGTAGCTCCTGTTAACATATGGATTCTTAAAGGCAAAGTTCCACAGTACAAATGACTTGACTAGCCAATCAGGAGCTGCAGGTAACTCACGAATGAGCTCGAGAATTGTGACTGATTTCATAGGTAACATCGCAATTTTATTTTTAATTTAGCTTTTAGGTCAATTTTATAAGAAAAAAATCCTTTTACAAATGGCAACACTCTACTTTATCTTCCTGCGAGGAGTTAATTGCATTTTCCCGCTCTCTGGACACTGGATGTTGTCTCTTCGATCAGAGATGAAGGTTCCGGCCATAATTTGGTCTAATGCCTTTTTTATGAGCCGGATAAGCGTCAGCTACAATCTATGGGAGTCCTGTAATATCCTCCAGCAGCTGAATGGTTATATGGAGGGGGCGGAGCTTAGACACCTGTATGGGCTCAGGTATCAGCTGATCCTCCAGCCGCTGGATCGGGGATGACCTTTACCCCCTTCTCTTTCTGCATCTTTTGAATCCAGCAATGCAGAGCTGACATTGTCATTCACAATCTACGCTCAGCCCCGGTGGCAGGACGCCAAAACCCTAAACCTCCGTGTTTATGGAAAATTATACAGCATAACATTGCCGCACGGTTGAGGAGGAGGACAAGTCTATAAACGTAACCTCTAATTGTAACATCTACCTAAGGGGGTCATTCCGCTAGACCATAGGACCTTGTGCACACTGCAACATCCGGCACAAAGACTCTATAGGATCCCTATAGTCCCATAATATGTGGTTGTAGACTCTCCGCGCTTTGTTTTCTCCCCTGCAAAGATGTGCAATCCCTATGGAAGCTGGAATTTTTGAGTCTGGACTTTGGATTGCGGAGGTAGAAGCCTTCTTCTCTTGGAGGAGGTTTATGGCCCCTATAGACAGGTTTCTGCCCCATCCAGAAGAAATGTATCAGGTTATTTTTTAGTAAGTGGGTTCTCCATATACTATTTTTAAAGGGGTTTTCCCATGATAGGGCCTAACTTGCTGATCGTTGGGGGGTGTCAGTGATGTGTACGGCACTCCGTCAGCTCCATGGAGATGATTGGGGCAGCCTGGCCATGCACGACCGACTGCTCCGCTCATCTCGGGAAGCGACGAGAGTACATAGGACCCCCACTGGAACCCCCGTTCTCATGATCTCTGGGGGTCTCATCACTGAGACCCGCATCGGTCACCAAGTTAGGCCCTATCCTGTGAATAGGGCCTAACTTGTTTCATGGGAAAACCCCTTTAAGGGTGATGCCACACATGGCGTTTTGAACCCGTTTTTGGTCCGTTTTTTAAGCAGTCCGTTAACAAACGCACAAGTGCATCCGTTTTTGACAGGTTTCACCAATTATCTTAATTAAAACTGGTCAAAAACACATGCGTTTTCATAAAACCAAAAACGGGTTCAAAACACCATGTGTGCTGCCCCCATCTAGCTGCAGTTGGTGCTGGCTTAGGCGAAAGGCTCAACTCGCCTCATGCCTGGGGCTCCCTTACATATACAGAAAAGTTTGCCCACCCAGATAATTTTGTCAGGATTGGGTAATACTTTTACATAACTGGGAGCCTCCCACCTCTCTCTCCTGCATTCATGATGCAAGGCAAGTATTGGACATGTTGAATTTCATCATGCCCAATGCTTTACTCCCTTGTTAGATTAGCAACGTTCCCTTTTCCAAATTGGAAAACCCATGTACTCTCAGCATAACCATGTTTTAGGGGGGAGTTAGAGGGCCAGCTGGTCTCCATCATCATCCCCATAGTGGAGAGCAGTAGGTGGTGCGGGGTAATCTGCAGACAAACATAGCCATAACGTGTAGGAACACAATCTCCTTCCTCGGCGGGCGGCTCGCACACTTTACAATGCTATCACTGTATATAGCGCCCTGGTGTTGTGCAGAACTGTATATACCTGTCATGTATGACATCTTCCGGGCTTGAATTGCTGATTCTTACTTGTTAAATTTCCATTTCTCAGTTACATCTGTTACTGGGAAAGCTGGGTGACAATAGATAAGACCAAAGCTCATAAATAGATCTCTACATAGTCTAGCTCCAAATTAGTTGCGTCGGCTGCAGCTAACTATCCTAAGGGCAGATCCTACCTAAACTTCTTTAATTTTTCACCCCTTTGTATATTTTGGAAAGTACCCATGCCCTTAAGACAACCTAAATTAACAACATGGTCATCAGGTTGTCCCTATAGTGCCAACAAACTACCCCAATATACAGTGCAAGCATAGGTAGAATAGCGCCTGCTTTTGCTGCCATAAAATGACATGACAGAATTTTGTCTACCTACAGCCACCACAAGGGGGAGATAGCTGCATACATAGTCATAACATATAGTAATATAAATAAGTATGCAACAGTAGCTGCCCAGTAAATGCACCCAGCAACTTTAAAGGGAGTTTGTTGTGTTTCCGAAAGTCGGCACAGCATGTTTATCCATTTTTTGTAAAATATAGTATACTAGCGCACATAATTCAGCACATTTACTAAGAACAGTGATGATTCATGATTTCTGGCGCCCCGTTCTTCATGAATCTGGTGCCGCCTGCACTGCTCCGACAGAGTGCGCCAACTTTTTTTGTGATGCACCTTTAACATGGAGCGTGCAACACAATTCTGTCGGACTTTGCATGTTAAATTTGGCGCATGATCCGACGGAGCACCGGAGCGCCCCCTTCAGTGCAGAAATTTGTGTTGCATCAAGGGTAGAGTAGTCGCGACACAAAACGGTCAGGTGCGACATAAATGTGGCGCGGACCCTTCTTAAACACCCGTGCAACAGTGGGAAGAACGTGCAAAGTCCGACTGAAAACTGGCGCAAAGTCCTCAGTAAATGTGCCCCAATATCTATCATTACAAATAGATTACCTTGAATACACAGGCTTTCGCATTGAGGAAAAACAACTCCACCGTCGTGATCTCCTTCAGAAACGTTATACTTTCAATGTAAAATCTGGAAGAAAAAAATACGAAAAGTCAATTGATTTAATAATTCAATTTAAAAACGCTTAGTATACTGCAGTAAAGTGATAAACATAGCAAAAAAAATGTAAAAAAAAAAGTTTACTTCACTGCAGTAAAGTGACATTCATCATAATTGAAAAAAAAAAAACTAACCGAATAAAAGTTTATTTCACTGCAGGACAGTTGTGATAATTGAATTTTATACAGGTTTACTACACTGCAGTAAAGTGACATTCATAATAGTGTGATTTAACACAAAGGGGGTCATTTACTAAGGGCCCGATTCGCGTTTTCCCGACTTGTTACCCGAATATTTCCGATTTGCGCCGCTTGTACATGAATTGCCCCGGGTTTTTGGCGCACGCGATCGGATTGTGGCGCATCGGGGCCGGCATGCGCGCGACAGAAATCGGGGGGGGCGTGGCCGAACGAAAACCCGACGTATTCGGAAAAACCGCCGCATTTAAAATCCGAAAATGTGTCGCTTGGGGAGCGCTCACCTTCACCTTCTATGGGATGGTGCATTCCGGGGCGTTAAGATTATTTTCGGCGCTGCAGCGCCACCTGGTGGACGGCGGAGGAACTACCATCTTAAATCCCAGCCGGACCCGAATCCTGTGCAGAGAACGCGCCGCTGGATCGCGAATGGGCCGGGTAAGTAAATGTGCCCCAAAGTGTTCTTCACTGCAGTAAAGTAATGATCATAATAATAAAATTTAGAACAGCTAAATCACTGCAGCAAATAGACAAGCAATTGTAAGCTTTGAATTTAGCAGAAGTGTAATTCACTGAGGTCAACTGACACTCAAAAGTATTGAATTCAGAAAGTTTACTACACTACTGTAAAGCGAGACAGCATGTTGCAAATCTTTATTAAAGCAAATGTATAGTCTTGAAATTAACGCTGGAACCTGATACTACGGACCATTACTGATGATCGTAGATGTATACAAGACAATTGGGCTCATTTACTAAGGGTCACGCTGCTTACTTTTGTCGGACTGTTTGCCTTGCACGGGTATTTAACAAGTGTCTAGGCTGGGATTTTGGCGCACGTGATCATTTTTGTGATGCAGCTCCGTTGGCTTCCATGCGACACGATTTAGGGGGCGTGATGTTGGATGATTCGGACTGAGCGCGGGATTTAACATTCAAATTGTGTCGCATGCAATTTGTTAAAGGTGGCCCACAAAAAGATGGAGAACTCTGTCGGACCTGAGCGAGGAAGCGACACATGCAGGATATCGGGCGCACGATCTTAGTGAATCGCGGCACAGTGCATCATCATTGGACAATGCACTTTCTGTGAACTCCAGCGGCCGGGTGAGTAAATGTGCCCCATTGTTTCATCTTTTGTTATGTAACTCTGTAAATCACGTAACATCGGGTTGGCGGCCAATCCAGTTCTGTTTGGTTCTCGTACCAGGAGTGCACATGTAGGAGTCCCATCACCTACTCTATGTTTGTGTATGCTGTTCCTGCAGTACCGAGTCTCAGCAGACGCTTCATTACTAAGTGTTGCAGGAAGCCGATCTTTCCAAAGTAAACATGAAATTCCAGCGGATAAATCATTTTTCAGCGTTGCACAACAGTAAAGCAACATTACGGCATCGGGAGGGATTTATTTATAAGGCCGTGACAAAGCTCATGATTTATTCATGTCCTGTAATGAATGAAACGAACAGATGAATAGACAAAAGATCATCTCAGATTGGGAGCCACACATGACAGCGAGCATGGCAGATCTGCAGCCTATATGGGAATGAACGAGTGCAAGTTATTTACAGCATGTCCACAGGATCTTGAGAACAGAGGTCCCCGCTCCGACATCCTCATAGTGGCTCGAATCTAAACATAGCCGCACATGTGTCGCTTTAATGGGAGCATTAAAATATGGTCCCCCAAGACTTAAATAAGGAGCCCCCACGCTGGCAACTCTTTTCAGATGAGAGCCATCTGCTCTAGAAGAGATACTGAGTGGCCTTGGCATCTCATAGTTTATTGAGGAGAATATAAAAATATTACATTATCACTGTCCTCCCAGCAGGCAGAAAAGTTATTGGGGCACATTTACTTACCTGTCCGACAGAGTTCACAGAAAGTGCATTGTCCGACGATAATGCACTGTGCCGTGATTCACTAAGTTTGTGCGCCCAATATCCTGCATGTGTCGCTTCCCCGCTCAGGTCCGCCGGAGTTCACCATCTTCTTCCTGGTGCATGTAAGTGCATTGGATTGCGACACAATTTGAAAGTTAAATCCCGCGCTCAGTCCAAATCAGTCGCATCGTTTGACAGCACGCCCCCTGATTTCTGTCGCATGGAAGCCGGCGCAGGAGCGCTAAAATCCGATCACGTGCAACACAATCCCAGTGCAAACCACTGTTAAATACGTGTCCAAGCTGTGCAATCCCGAAAAGGCGCACAGTCTGACGAAAGTGCGATCCGCGACCCTTAGTAAATGAGCCCCATTGACTCTGGCTTCCCATGTGATGCTGTGCTGAGGCGTCATGGGATCGATAACAGAGCACAGAGAAAGAGAAATCTGAATCTCTCAGGGGAAAGGAGGATCGGGCATGTTGAATTTATCTCTTCCCCTTTGAGGAGCTATTAACAAAGAACATATAGGGGTGTCAAGAAAAATAGTTGTCCTACGAATAAGCATTCAGTCGACAGCTTCACTTGCTTTTACTCCAACCTCTGGGGATGCTGGGAGTTGTAGTAGCTGGGAAGTCCGCTGTAAAGCTGTTTGGATTTGGATGTTTCTGCTGCTTGTTTACCTCTATTTTTCAGTTTACAGAGATGTTCCTGTGACCTGACCCCGTGATCTTTCCTGTCCTGCCATGTTCCCATCTTACAGTCATGATGCACAGGAAGCGGCAGGAGAAACGTATAACTCTCCGGTGGGAAGTGGAAGTTATTGTCTGAGATGTAGTCACACAAAGGAGCAAACCAGGGATTTGGCATTTCAAAACTATTATTATTTAAACAGGAAATAACAATTTTAGCAAATATAATTTTTTCTTCTTCTATTATTGGCACAGTAGAGGACCCTTCCTGATCCAACAGGGGATCGGCTACACCTAGTCACCTACTAATTCCAATACCTAATTTCCACTGAGGTGGCGCTACAGGGTAAGTGAACAGGAAGAAACAAAATTCCCAGGACAGCCATTGATTTCAGAAACGAGAAGGAAAATTACATATCTGAAACCTTAGCAAGTAATGGGCAAGGGACCTATCTTTTAGGTTATGTAAGTTCGGAACACAGTCGCCATCTTAAAAGCCGCCATGCTGGATCAAGGGAAAAGTTTCCAATGAAAAGGTAGTCATGTAACATATCAAAGAAGACCACAATTGTCTCGGAAATCAATTGCCGCAATTAGATTTGCATACATTTTTTGCATCAAAGGTTATCAACACAGAGATTGTCCATAAATTCTCACGCAGTTCTATAATGATTGGATGCATCGCCTTTAGCTCTGTGTACAGCAACGCAGACAACACGTCACATAGCTGTGCATCACGGGGAATGTTACCGGTTGTGGTTGCAACTTTGATAAACTTTTAAACCACAAAAAATATTAGAAATCTGATCGGGTCAGTCTTTGATATGTTACATGACTACCTTACCCATGATCCAATATGGCAGCTTTAAAGATGGCAGTCATTTTTGGACATATCCTAAAAGATATCCTCTTACCTATTACCATATTTTTCTGACTATAAGGCGCACCGGAGTATAAGGCGCACCATCAATAAATGCCTGCTAAAACATCTAGGTTCATATATAAGGCACACCGGATTGTAAGGCGCACCTGATTATAAGGATGAATGACCAGCAGGTGGCAGACCTGGGCACAGTTCAAGGCAGCTGTTGTCTGTAAGTATGGTTCATATATAAGGCGTACCAAAAAATACGGTACTTGCTGGTGTAACAGATAATTTTCAATTTTGTTTCTAAAATAAAAGGGCATCCAAGTACTTTTGACTAACCCCGTAGCCCCTCCCCTAGTGGTCATTGCAGGTAGCCATCATCGGCCATTTTTGGATTACATGACTGAACCTTGCCGAGGGTTTGTTTTTTTTGGCTTTGCACCCACTGCTTCTTGCGCTTCTCTGGACTTTCTTTTCTTTTTCCACCATAATCTATGGCTATGTGGAAAAACAGAGCTCCCCTTTAAGGTAAGTAATTACGAGACATAGAAGCAGCAGGTTACCTCCTTACAATGATTCGGAGAGTAACCTTACGGAGGTCCCTTTAAGGCTGTAATATTGTTCTTACGTTAGTAATAATATTATGAAATTCTAACATAAACATTTTACTTTCACTGTCAGATATTTGCTGAATTATGAAACAAAATAATATAAAAAAAAAACGTAGGAAAACTTCCATTTCCCTCCAAGAATTGAGTCACCGTGAATCAGAGCCGCAGGAAGAAGACGGATGAATCACTTCTCCGCCTCATAACACTTGGCTCAATCCTGTTCTTCCAGATTATAATGGTTCAGTGCACACCGGGCATTGCCAGCCGGTACCAGCTTGTAGCCATCCTCCCGTATAATCTAGTTACAAGTCAGTTAATGGATACATAAGGACAAAGCCTACACCAGTGATGGTGAACCTTTTGGAGACAGAGTGCCCAAACTTCAACCAAAACCCATGTATATGTCGCAAAGTGCCAACATGACAATTCAAGCAGTAACTTATTGATCCCTGCTGTATCACAGGTTTCAATCGTATTGGCGTCCTGAGTTCACCAATACAATAGAAAGATGATGGAGAAATTTGGATTGTAGCTTCCCTCCAGGGTCCCCTGAAAAGAAAGAATCAGGGTTCCCACAGCTGGAGCTCCAAAAATAATCTCTCTCTTTCCACACTTTCTCGTTCCTCCTGTAGCCCTGGAAGCCAAGGATGTCGCTTTAAATTGGCGCTGAGTATGGCACGTCCTGGGCTGACTTGGACCACAGGAGAAAGCCTTGAGTCCTGTTTGGCAAACTCTGTGTTAGAGTGAAGGCCTTGGTGCCCACAGAAAGGGCCCTGAGTGCCACCTCTCGCACCCGTGCCATAGGTTTACCACCACTGGGCTACACTATGAGGTTCTCCTGCTTCTCTGCCATTCAGGTCTTTGGGAAAGATTATTACCAACAGCAGGGCCACCATCAGGGGGGTTTAGTGTGACTGTGTTCAGGGGGCCCTAAGGAGAAGGGGCCCCAAGTCTCAGAAAATCCTCCTCCTTTCCCAGGTGCAGGGAACTCACTGTGCACACAGAGTCGGATTACCATTCTGTGGTGGTGGGGTCCAAAAAATTTGCCAGTTAGTGACAGCCCTGACCTACAGTACTGATTATCAGGATTATCAGGACTTTATACAACATGGGATCGGCCAATAGTAGTCAGGTATACAAACTCCAATAATCAGAGTAAATGTTCCTATATACTCTTGTTTGGCGAATTATTGGCTTGTGTATAAGGTTCTATTGTCCATGTATAAGTATTACATGGACAACCCACTGATTGAAAAAGGGAAACATGTAATGCTTAATTTCCTCCTGTGGTGGCGCTGCAGGGAAACTAAAGACCTACCATTGATTTCTCTACGGATGAAACTTAAAGGGGTGTTCTCATATTTTATACTTATGACATAACTACATGATAGATGTGTGTCTCTTCTATGTGATTTTAGGCCACTGAGAAATACCATATGATCTATGGACCCTAAAGTAGACAATTCCTTTAAGAATTTTTCTTCATATATAGAAAATAATTTTTTAATTGAATTAAAATAATCATAATTCCATCGAGAGGATGATTTGTCATAGTAAAAGAGGGATGTTTTTTTTCTCTCAAATCCTATTTCCTTGGGGTTGACCCTCTATTATTCCTTGGGGTTGTGTCCTATGGGATACATTGTGGTCATGTATTCGTCCCCCTTGTTGGTGGTGGAGATGACAGCGTCTATGGGTGTTCTGTAGAGATAAGCGGCTCCTGCGCTCAGGAAGAAGCTGTGGTCCAGTAATGTAGATTACCGCGTCCGTCTTCTGGTGGGGTGGGGTGGGGGGGTTGTTACGTAATAATGTAATTAAAGAGTGACTGCTAATATTCGCCCCGCATGGTTTGGCCAGATAAGATTACCCCGTCCACTAGATGTCATTGTAATGGGACATTTTACAGTACAATGTGTCACATATAGAAGCCATTGTCACGTCTTGTCTGAAATTGTAATTAACCCCTCATTGTACTTGATTCTATTGTACGGCCACGGTGCAATTATTTTCCATAACATTATAATATAATCCTTGCCAATCATCTTGTGGTCTGAAAATATAGTTTTAGTAAATGCTTGTATTGTTAACGGGGTTCACCCAATAATCCACTGATGGTTAGTAGAAGGGTAAAATAGAAGAAGACATAACCCCTTTCCATCTGCTGCAGGTCCCAGTGTACATGTGTACATGTGTGTTTATACCACTATGTGACTTTTTATCTGGATTTTACAGCAGCTTTCATCCTGTCTTTGAAACTGCTGCTGGAGACTTAGCTGCTGTAACTTTCTGCTCCGCCTCCCCTCTCTGTAGACCTTTTGTAATCTCCAGGCCTAGCTGCTGTACCTCACTGCTACCTCTCCATAGACTTGTTTGTAATCTGGAGACCAAGCTGCGGTGACTCACTGCTCTCCCTCCCCCACCAAAGACTTTTGTAATCTTGAGACCTAGCTCTTGTGACTGCCTCCTCCTCCTCTCTCCATAGACCTCTCTGTAATCTGCAGGCCTAGCTGCTGTAACTCACTGCTCCCTCTCCATAGACTTCTTTGTATTCTGGAGACCTAGCTGCGGTGACACACTGCTCTCCCTCCCCAACATAGACTTTTGTTATCTTGAGACCAAGCTGCTATGACTTCCTCCCCATCCTCTCTCCATAGACCTCTTCGTTATCTGCAGACCTAGCTGCTGTAACTCACTGCTCAATCTCCACAGACTTTTTTGTATTCTGGAGACCAAGCTGCGGCGACTCACTGCTCTCCCTCCCCAACATAGACTTTTGTAATCTTGAGACCTAGCTGCTGTGACTCCCTCCCCATCCCCTCTCCAAAGTCCTCTTTGTAATCTGCAGACCTAGCTGCTGTAACTCACTGCTCCCTCTCCATAGACTTCTTTGTATTCTGGAGACCTAGCTGCTGTGACTCACTTTTCTCCCTCCCTTCTTCATAAACTTTTGTAATCTGAAAAGCAAGCTGCTATGACTGCACTTTCCTTGAGGCCACACCCCTTTGTCAGACAGATTGGAAAATGTGGTAAACAACGATCCAAAATCCATGAATAATGTGTCAGAAGATGCTTGATACAGTTTTTTTTAACGCAAATCCACTACAAATCTGGCGAAGGTGCATTAATGAATTCCCCCCCAGTGAGTTTCCATCCATTTTACTAGCAAGGCAGAATTAAGCAGAGACTTCATAGCGAAAATCAGATTAGAAGGGAGAATGATGAGACGGAAGCACTTACCCCTGATAAGGTGTATTACAAACTTTCTTGAATTTACTTCCAATGTTGGTTTTTTGGCATATTTTAATGACTATATGAGGTTATTTAAGGACTATTAATAGGTTTGTGACTACGAAGTTACCAGATGTAAAAGGAAACCCTCACAATATTTCACATATATGAAATATTTAAAATTGTATAAAAAAAATTATACAAAAAATTTAAATGACATTTTCTCTAACCTTAGGGCCTCCAATACCGATCCTATGAGATTCTCAGATCCATCTACATCGCGGAATGATGTTACCGAGAATGCGAAAGCAAAATGTAATTTAGAAGTAAAAAAAAAAATGTAATCATTATTCGTGTAGAGACATAAAACACGTAAACGGAGTTTCTCCTATTCCTCCGGTGCTGAGCAGAAATGCCGTTCAGCAATAAATTGGTTTTCTATTACATCTCCGGGAGATGAATGCGTCTGCGGTGACATGTAAATACCCAGATCATAGCAGAAATGAGACCTCCCCATGGACGATGGTGGAATGTAAAACTAAACGTGAGACTATTACACATGGAGGCTCCGGCATTGTGTATGATAGACAGGAGGGGACGTGGTAATCCCATCCAAAACCCCTCAGGGCCAACGTCAGGTCAATTATTAATAGGAGTTTATGAGGCTATGCTCACACTACTGTCAGGATAACCATTGTTCTACCCTATTTATTACTTGGTATTACAGGCGGTCCCCTACTTAAGAACACCCAACTTACAGACAACCCCTAGTTAAAGACGGACCCCTCTGCCCACTGTGACCTCTGGTGAAGCACTCTAGATGTTACTATAGTCCCAGACTACAATGATCAGATGTAAGGTGTCTGTAATGAAGCTTTATTCATAATCCTTGGTCCCATCACAGCAAAAAAATTTGAAACTCCAATTGTCACTGGGACAAAAGAAAAAAAATTGTCTAGAACTTCAATTATAAAATATACAGTTTCAACTTACATACAAATTCAACTTAAGAACAACCTCTGGACCCTATCTTGTATGTAACCCGGGAACTGCCTGTACTTGGTTACTATTACTATTCTATCAGAATCGGCAAAGAAGGCTCCTACCGGGTTCTCCGATGCCGATGTGGACAGGCTGTATTTGTATCAAGGTCTTGGTAATGCCCAATAGCGCTTGACCTCCCAAAAACAAACTGGCTCTGTAAATTATCATTTATAATTATTCATGTTTTTGCTTTACGGTTAGTAATGAACAGGAAGTAGTTGTATCCCTATGGGGCAGATTTTGCATTACAACATGGCTTGGTGATCCATTGGATTTTTTTTTCTCCCAAATGGATTGCATCACAACAGACTACTCGGACCACTAAGTGGGTGTGTAGATTCAGCCAAAAATGGCTAATGGAAGTCTGATGTCTGATGGGGCATTTGGCCTCCATTGAGTGCGCCAGAATTTGTGGGTGTTAGATATATATTGTTAACATGGTTTGGTTTATTCCATTTCCAATTCAAAATAAACAGCCACAGTAGGGGGCAGGATTAAAAAATAGTGGCCACAATAGGGGGCAGGACACAGAAATACTGTCCACAATAGGGGGCGAGTTGGAATTAAAAATACTTTTTCATAGTAGGGGTTGAGATTAAAAAAATACTGGCCACAATAGGGGGCGATTTGGAATTAAAAATACTTTTTCATAGTAGGGGTTGAGATTAAAAAAATACTGGCCACAATAGGGGGCAGGATTAAAACATAAAGACCAAGATAGGGGACACGATTAAGAAATACAGGTGACAATAGGGTTGGGCCCCAAAAAATATTGGCCACAATAAAAGAGAAGACAAAAATTTGTTGCCCAAAGTAAGGCCGGGACAAAATTCAAAAATACAGGTCACATAAGTGGGGGTGGGGAAGAAGGATACTCAAAATACTGGCCAAAATAGGGTGCACAACTAAATATGAAACAGCCACAAAAAGGGTCAAGGCACGAAAATACAGATCACAATAGAAGGCAGGACTCAAAAACAGTGGCCACAATGGGCAGGACTTAAAAATATCTGATACAGTAGGGGAGGAGACCCAAAATAGATGGGGACCCCTTTATCTGGTAGGTGCACACATATTGGCTTCCAAAGGAGCTGGTCAGAAGATACCGGCCAGGATTGTATATATATTGGTCTATGTACAGTATATATTGTGTCTACACATCTTCCACTTGTACAATTTGTGCTTTTGTTGGGGATAATCCTGCTCTCCATGTACAATATCTTATTGTTCCCTGAAAACCCTGCAGCGAGATCTGTATGAAACCATAGACGTCTCCTCTCCGGGGTCTCATCTAATGTTTTACACAGTAAAAATGTGTGAAAATATGAGCAGCGCGGAATAATGAACAGACGTGGGTATTGTGTGGAGCCGGATGGTGAAGGTCACCTGGGTGTCAGTATCGTGTTCAGAAAGGACTGCAGGGGATCCGACAGGTACGTGCTTGTACTGCGACCAAAACCTGAGACTGACTGGAGATAGGGAAGACATAGATATATGGGGAGGGCTGGAGACCGCAGTCTTCTTACCCCTCCTAGCTCTCATCCTACTAGTTCTTGATTTCGTTCTACTTGGATCTGTCTGCACAGTACTGGTTACTAGATAAGTTCTGCTGGTATCTACCTGCATGTTACTGGTTACGCGATACGGCCACCTGTACTCATCTGATCACAGGGGTAGATATTGTAGAGCTGACCTTATAGACTAAGGGGGCAGCTGGATTACCCTGGTACCTGAGTGGCTGTCTTCAGCACAGCCTAGGTGGAACAAGCCTCATCCCCCCGGTCAGGGCCAGCGAGGATATGCATGAAGAGGATGGAGGTTTCTCCCAAGGTCACTCCTAATGTATGTGTAATGTCAAAAACCACAGGGAGATGGTAGAGGGGAGGCCTGTGATGTTAGTGGCAGACAGGAATCACACATGGATACAAGATGAAGAATATCAAACTCACAGGGGGTCATTTACTAACGGCCCGATTCGCGTTTTCCCGACGTGTTACCCGAATATTTCCGATTTGCGCCGCTTGTACATGAATTGCCCCGGGTTTTTGGCGCACGCGATCGGATTGTGGCGCATCGGGGCCGGCATGCGCGCGACAGAAATCGGGGGGGCGTGGCCGAACGAAAACCCGACGTATTCGGAAAAACCGCCGCATTTAAAAACCGAAATGTGTCGCTTGGGAAGCGCTCACCTTCACCTGCTATGGGATGGTGCATTCCGGGGCGTTAAGATTATTTTCGGCGCAGCAGCGCCACCTGGTGGACGGCGGAGGAACTACCTTCTTAAATCCCAGCCGGACCCGAATCCTGTGCAGAGAACGCGCCGCTGGATCGCGAATGGGCCGGGTAAGTAAATGTGCCCCACAGTCTCTTTATTTTAAAACCAAAAAGCAGAAAACGTAACAGGCTCAAGTAGACGTCCTTTCTGCCAATGTCCAAGGTAAATGGTTGGATGCAGTCTGGTATAATAAGCTCAGTGTCCAAATTCAGGAACTTAGGGCTGGAGAATGTAGAAGCTGCTTGGGCAGGGAATCATAGCTACAGGACTGATGGAGGGAGATTGGCCTCAGGTAGGAGACAGCAGCAGCTGGCTGCTGTTTGCAGGCCTTGTGTCCTCTCACAAGAGGGTCTCAGACTCTTCTAGAGTTCTTCTAGACTATTCCGGAACTCTCTGTTGCCAGGTAGGCAACAGAACAGGATTGACAATCATCAAAACACACTTTATGGTTGGTTAACAATTATTAACTAATTATGGACCGTAGCTGGTGGGTGATGATATAGCATATGTGGGAGCACATTATTTGGTAAGGACAGCATTGGCAGAGCCATTATTACACATGGAAGGGGTTTTTCCATGAACAAGAAAAACTCTAGAGGGTGGGGTTGTCTCCCGATTCCTGCGTGGATATGGTAATTTCTTCATTTTTGGCATCCAATCAGATACAGGCTCGAAAAGTAACCAGGAGATGGAGTTAGGGAAATCTTTATATTTGTGGAGAACCTGTATAAATGGGTGCTCCATTGTTTTAGTACTTTTGACCTATACTTATAGTAGTTCATCAATATCCAGGGAAGACAGAATTTGGATTTACCTAAGCAATTGCTTGGGGGCCCAGCGATCTTCCTCAGGACACCCATGAAGATTAAAGAAACGGCAGAGCAGGAGCAAAATACTTTTCTATGTATTAGGAGGAAGACCCCAGAAATAAAGAATCAGACCAAGTCAATATCAAGTTTAATAGGGACCCAACAGATCAGATCATTCTGGCTTCAAACCAGAGACTGAAGCAAGAAGGACAGCGCTGTTGTCGTAGAGGTGGCCAAAGGTGAGGTGAGCGAAGCCAGTGATGTCACGTTTGCTGGTCACATGACCTGGTCAGAGCTCTATTCAAATAAAAGTGGCTGAGCTGCAATACCGAGCACAGCCTCTGTACAAAATATGGCGCTATTGCGTGTAAATTGTGGATTGTGGGGGTTCTAGGTGTTGGACCACCACTGAGGTGATACAATGACCTATCCTAAGGATACACCATCAATATGTATGTCTCTGAACACCCCCTTTAAACCTGAAGACACTTCACTCAGAGCCTAATAAGTAAATCCTGTCACTTGTGGACCGGCTGCCGATAGTTTTCTCTCCGGTCCAACAACTTTTTTTTTCTCTTTCTAAACTTTCCAAAGTAGTTTGTAGCAAACTCTCCGTGCAGTAAAAAAAACTTCCCAGACCAGTAAAACCAGTTCAGACTGGAGGCCCTTTCCTCTACATATTATACAATTCTGTATTTCGGCTCTCACTGACTCTGCCCTATTGTGAGAGAATGGGTGCAACTTTTTGGATGCGGTTCAGATGAGTAAGTAGCCCATCCGGCCCATCATTAGCCCACGCTTCTAGGGCGCAGGAAGGCAATTGTTTATCTGGGACAATGTGCAATTAAATATCAGCTGGGATACAAGGGTTACTGTCAATCACGGCTCCCGGAGAGCACTCTTAAAGGGAATCAGCAGCTCTTAAAGGGAACCTGTCATTTAACAAACATCTGACTTGTTAAAAGTTTTGCTAGGTAGTTGGGATTCCCCATCAATCTCTAAAACAAAGGGGCAAAGGAGACATTTAATAGATTGGTAGGGCTCCAAGCAGGGTCAGCTCCAGGTTTCAGGAGACCCCTGGGTGACAGAGCCTCAGTGGGCCCCTTAGCAGTGAACTCATTAAAGATTCAGATACTAAAACAGTCTCCTGTTCCCTAAAATATTCCCTAGTTTATCATCCCAAAGAGCCCCACTCATTGTTATTTTATATACCCCCCACCTCCCACCCCCTCACATCCATGGATTCCTTATTTACAGCTTTGTGTGGGCCCTCAGCAGCTCTGGGCCCCGGAACTTGCCCAGGGATGCCCAGTGCCGGCGCCGATCCTGGGTCTAAGTAGCAAGACCTAATTGATGGAATTCCTAACATGTCACAATAATATAATAATACTCTACATACTTGTAATACCAAAAGCAACCACTATAAGGTGCATGGCGCTGTGCTTGGTGACTACATTGAGCTTGTTAACACTTTTCAAACAGCTGTTCGGTAGGGGTTTTGGATTTCGGGCAGCCAACAATCGGAAATTGATGATCCATCCTAAATATCAGTCACAAGTATCACTGCCCTTTAAGAAGTCCACCAAATTTATAAGCCAGAGTAGAGAATGGCTACAAAAAGAGAAGTTTCCTCTGGAGGACCCACTATGTCCATGTATAACACGACCACCCTACTACCTTCATTAGGAATTGTGTAATACTTCATCTCGCCTGTGGTGGCGCTAGAATAATAGGGAACAGTTTGTGCCTAGTTCAATGAAATGCAAAAATATATTTATTTTATTCGGATCTTAAAGATTTAATGTTTGCAGCGATGTCTTTGAGGATGAATTGAGAGTTTTCTCAGCCCATTCATCGGCCACAAGTGGCGCGGGAGCTCGTAAAAGAGAGCGGACCTCTGTGTCTGGCATCGTAAAGGTTAATAACAAAGTCTCTATTATCTTTTGTTTTCTCTCCAGGACTAACAATACTTCAATGAAACGAGACGACGCGTTCAGCGCTGCGGAGGATTACAGCTCCGGAGGGAACGTCACTTATCAACAATTTATAGAACACGTTTCCAGACATCACAGTAACAAGACCATGTCCAGGAGATGCCCATGAGTCTATTAGTCTCCTCAGGTAGGGGATGAAATGTCCTTTCTAGAATTCCCTCTTTTATGTTAACCTAGCAAAAAAAAATCATGAGCAGAAAAGAGTCACATTTGCACGAGATGAGTCAAGTTTATAGGCTAGAAGGGAAGTTTTGCTTCAGATGCCCATATCTTCAATTCTAAACACAGTCATATTAAAGATGTGCATCTCATCTTCCAGATGGCAGCTTGTAGTTCTATGAGCTACAGAACCAGAGATACAGAACTGTCCATAAAGACATAGCTGGGAACTGGATCTCTATCTGCAGCTCATATTCCCAACTATTTCTATAACTGTTTGTATCTCTGGCTGAAAGCTGATATTCTAATCTTTAATATGACACCAGCAGCAGGTTTCTATGTACTGTAAAAGTGAAGACAGGGGCGTATGAAGTGACTCTCCTCCTTGACTCATCTCAGGTCAAATCTGACTCGTCTCTCTGCTCATTTTTTTTTTTTTTTAATAAGTAAACAGATATCATATAAAAGAGGGCATAAAAGAGGGAAATCTACAAAGGACATTCCATCCCCTACCTGAGAAGTTTAATGGGGTAAAATCTGGTGACTGTATCCCTTTTAATAGAGAAGGTCTCCTATATGAAACCTCAATTTACTATCCCCCAATAGCTTCTATTTGTACCAGAGGATTCAATGAGAACTGTGTAATACCTAATTCCTCCTGCTGGGGCGCTGTTGGGAAATCGAAGAAGTTTCCTTGGACCCCAATACAGAATCTATACCCGGCCCCCGAGTACATGAAGCTCTTTGTATAGGTTTATAAACTGAGTTCTAAATGTACAAGCTTTACCATTGTCTTAAAAATTTGATGTAACTGCAGGACGGTGCAACAGTGGGTTAAAGTTGTCGGACGGTAGCAGCGCCCTCCATTCTTATATTTTATTAGGTGGTTAAATGCTACTTGCAGCTTCTATCCGGGGTAATGGTGTAATCCTCTGACCCAGTTCACAGGGTGTTATGTGCTCACCTCGCTGACTAAGAGGACAGCAACACCCACAGCGAGTCCAGCACATCCTACTGGAGATAATAGGTACATAGCGCCCCCTGCTGGGGAAGGACCAAACCGTCTCTATTATTAATAATTCTTATACATATGTCCCCTATAAGAATATTCAAGAAGGCGACAAGTAATTAGTTATTGTAAATAGTAACAGTTCAGAGCAAGATGGATCATATTGGGGCACATTTAGGCCCCTTCCACACTTGCGTTGCAGATCACGTCATAGTTTGATCAGGGAGCGATCAGTGTTTGGTCAGTGAAAAACGCACATTTTGCATCAGAGTGCAATCAGTTCTCAGTCAGAGTTTGTTCAGTGTCTCAGTTTTTCACGCGCGTTTTCAATGCAATTTCAATGCGTTTTTCACGTGCAGAAAATGACCGTGAAATGGTCTCAGGACTGAGCTCTATCTTTTCTATGGCAATTGATGCGTGAAAAACGCATTGCACTTGCAAGTGTCTCAGAGTGCAATGCGTTTTTGATGCATCTCCATAGACTTGCATGGTCTGTTTTTCACGCGAGTGACTTGCAAAAGTAGAGCATGTCGAGATTTAAACGCGCGTTAAAAAAACCGCGCATGTGTGCGTGAAAAAAAATGCAAGTCTGAAAAGACCCATTGGTTACAATGGGTCAGAGTGCAATGCAAGTTCTGCGCGTCAAAAGCACGCGCAGAAAACGCGCGTGAAAAACGCAAGTGTGAAAGGGGCCTTACTTAGAAAGTCGGAAAATACGCTAAAAGTGAGTTCACCATGTTTTTTGAGGTGCACCTTTAACATAGGGCGTGCAACACAGATTCCATGTTAAATACGGCGCTTGGTCCGAATCAGTCAGACCGACGGCGCGCCCCCTAATTTGTTTCACATGGAGGCCACAAAAGGGTCACGTGCGATACAATAGCGGCGCAGACACTTCTTAAATACCTGTGCAAGCCGTTTTCGCCTAAAAGAACGTGTAAATGTGCCCCAATGTGTCTCAGGTTCGCCTATTATTGCGCCTGGTTTGTTCCTTTTCTTGGCTTGTGATCTATGATGGATCTAGTTCTGCCTTATTAAATGCGTTTTGGAATTTTCACATATTCCATTCATTTGCACCAAATTTGACTCAAATTTTTACTCTACAAAGTAGATCTCATATGTGACTAATAAGGGCTTCATCTCTGCACATATCGGGGCACATTTACTTACCCGGTCCCTGCGCGATCCCCGATCTGGAGTGTCCGACGAGGAAAAACTCTGCCGCGATTCAGTAAGATGGTCGCCCCCGATATCCTGCATGTGTCGCTTCCCCGCTCAGGTCTGACAGAGTTCACCTTCTTCTTCCTGGTGCATGTAAGTGCTTGGCTTGCGACACAATTTGAAAGTTAAATCCCGCGCTCAGTCTGAATGAGTCGGATTGTCCGACAGAACGCCCCCCCCCCCCGGTTTGTGTCGCATGAAAGCCAGTGCTGATGTGTCAAAATCTTCTGCTAAATGCAGCGCGGAACAGAAATAGTCAGACTATCTGACCAAAGTGTGGCCGCAGGACCCTTAATAAATGAGCCCCATCGTATTAGCTTGTAGTGTGTCCGGACTACATTGTGATGTAACTGCAGGGACTAAAAGTTACAGAGATGTAAAAAAAAAAAAAAAAATTCTTGCTGAAATGAGTCTTTGCTTTTTTTTATTATAATGTAATGTAAAATAAAACTGTAATGTAAAACTGCTCCGAAGTATTTTCCATGTTGCATGGAGAGAGTTCTTCATTTGGAAAGCGAAAACCTTTGTTTTCTTTTCTTTGAATTTTTTTTCAGGTGCAGCTGCTCAGAGTAGGTGTATTGGTGCACCTTTTTTGCAACCTTTTAGGCGCATAATAGTGATAGATGCCGTGCAAACATCTGCAGAACAGCCACTCACTATGTCAGATAAGGCGCAGGGACTTAAAACCACTAAGTGCTGGATTTTTTTTGCTTGCACCCAAAAAAGTTGCACATTACAGACAAATTTAATAACTGTGCCAAAAAAATGTGCAAAAACTGTCTAAAAAATGAGATGATCAATGTTTCTGTTGTGCTGCTCTGGATTTTCTTTGTTTAGATATATATTATTATTATCAGATAGATATGAGAGATGGATAGAACATGTGAGTGTCACAAAAAGATCAAAAAACCTTTCAGTTCTCAATAATAGAAATGTGATTTAGGAACTTACCTTACAACAAAGTACAGGGTCACCGGGCCGGACTTCTTGGGTAGATCATGATCGAGCACTCTCTGTTCTAGCTGTAGCCAGGCGTACTGCCCCCTGCAGGAGGAAGAGAGATGGGTGTGACAAGTTACAGACCTGCTATTGCTATATGATATTTTTCATATATGAGTATATCCCTCAAATATTGGGGGTCATTTACTAAGGGCCCGATCGCGTTTGTACGTCAAGTTGGCCGAAAATTACCGTTTTGCGCCGAATTGCCCCGGGTTTTTGGCGCACGCAATTGGATTGTGGCGCATCGGCGCAGGCATGCACGCGACGGAAATCAGGGGGCGTGGCCGTCAGAAAACCTGACGCATTCGGAAAAACCGCCGTATTTTTAAAAAAATTGTATCCTGCACCCAGGATAGCTTCAGCGCAGCAGCGGCACCTGGTGGACATCGGGCGCACTACCTTAGTGAATCGCCGGAAGACACAAATCCTCGATGAAGAACTCGCCGCTGGATCGTGACAGGACTGGGTAAGTAAATGACCCCCATTGTGTCCTGTATAAGTAACTCCTATCACGGGCCTATGATTAGGTAATTGATTAGCATATAAGATAAGTAACAGGCATTACAGCCCCTACATAGGTTCCCAATACAGCACTCATGTTAGGGGTGTCCTAATTGGCTTTGACCATTGTAATACTTTTGACTCTAATAAAAATACTTTTCTAAGAAACATTAAACACACAACAACTTCTTTAAGAAAAATCTTACAATCGGTCCCTGTAGCCCATAACTTTTCTTAAAACTGAGTTTATCAGGATTACAGATCTGTCCGCACACAATGCCGCCCTGTAGTGCACAACACAGATTACACGTCAGGGCGTAAAGCCGATGGGTTTCTACCGCCAAGGCCGACCCCATGAATGGCAGGAAATATCAGGTATAACATATGTAGCGCCTGGTACCAGCCGACACCCGCCGCTCACTAATTCCTAGTAAATTATTCACAATTGTAATTATCGAAGGTTATTTTACATATGAACCTCCTCTAATTGATTCATCCCCCTTCTATTCATAGAGAACATAATGTCAGGCTCGTTAATAATTAACAACGAATCCGGAGAATTGCTCGTCATTCTGCGGGATGAAGCAGAGCTGGGAGCGCACACGGTGGCTCTACAGGCCGGCGCTAATAAATAATTTCCTTAGAAGTTAATTGAGATTTTTGTTAATCAGATTTTTGATGTTTTCTTGATTAAAAGATTAATGAGATAGGAAATGCCGATTACCAAAATTTTCTTAGACTTTATTAGGTTTTTAAATGGGTTTTCCCACAAAACAAGTGCGATGCTCGACAATCTCCGTCAGCTCCATAGAGATGAATGGAGCAGAATGGAGATACCCCTCTCGTTCTCGTGGTCTATTCTTAGAACCTAACTTTACAGAAATTTAATTAACTTTACAAGAAATTAGTGGAATAACCATGGAGTAACCATATTTTTGGCCATTATGTGAACTCTGATTGTGATATTCTAGTTATCTGCAGTCCATTTTGAGCTGCTAGGTGGAGACCTAGCTGCTGTGACCCACTGTTCCCTCGCCCTCTCCATAGACTACTATGTAAGGATTGTTTCACATTGGTGTATAATGTGCCTAGCGAGGCTACTCCACGCCCCAGTAGCCTCTGCAGTAAAATTTACATATTACTTAAATAAGTTTTAAACAAGTTAGGTTCCAGGATTATTAAAGGGAACCTACCACCCCGATTCTACCTATAAAGGTAGAAGGGGTGGTAGGTGGATGGATGGGACGTGAGGAGAGCCCTTTTTTGGGCTAATCCTCACGTCCCGGGTGTCTTTTAGAAAACTTTATTGCAGGTATATGCTAATTTTTTTATGCGGCTACTGGGGCGTGGAGTAGCCGGACATGAGGCTACTAGTCGCGGCTACTCCACGCCCCAGTAGCCACGTTACTCCGCCTACCAGGTAATCTTCGGCGCGCAGCTCCTGGTAGCTGCGCGCCCTTGTCCGGGGCCGGAACTACTGCGCATGCGCAGTAGCCGGGGAACTCGGACGAGGGCGCGCTGCTACCAGGAGCTGTCTCGCCGAAGCAGCTACCAGGAGCTGCGCGCGGCTACTCCACGCCCCGGAGTAACGTGGCTACTGGGGCATGGAGTAGCCGCGACTAGTAGCCTCATGTCCGGCTACTCCACGCCCCAGTAGCCGCATAAAAAAATTAGCATATACCTGCAATAAAGTTTTCTAAAAGACACCCGGGACGTGAGGATTAGCCCAAAAAAGGGCTGACCTCTGAGAAGGAGCAGGAGGTGGAGCTGTACAGGAGCACAAAGGTGGGGGCCAAGGTCTGAGGAGTGAGTAACACCGACAAGCCACATGTTTTTTGAAATGCATCGAAACTAAAGTCCAGCCCCTGTGACTACCCCAGGATTTTGTCAGGATGCAAGGTAAGTTATAACACACAATTATATAGTAATGCAAATGCTTAGAAAAGGCAGAGAGGCAGATTTGCACTGCAGCTGGTATGGGCTTTTACAATCTGTCTTTAGTGAAAATGAGGTCCCTGGTGACAGGTTCCCTTTAAGCAATCTTTCTAGCAACAGGGGTTTCAAGAAGGAAGGTGGATAAGAGTCAAAGTAAGTGGAGAAGGAAGCTCTCTCCTCTAATATCCTATGTTACAAAGTTTCATGTGTTATTTATTTGTTGGGCAATTAAGTACCAATAAGTATCAAGTCCAAGGTTGGACTGTGAAGATTTTTTATTACACGGGGTGTCACAATATCTGTTGGGATAACATTGGTTGATACTAATATGACCGTATATATGGTCACCCAGTTTTGCCAGATACTGGAATACAGGTGGTGAAGTATCAGAAACTTATCTCATGGTACAGAAGCTACTTACGTGTCATCCAAAAAGGAGATACCAAAATATTCTTTTTCCTTTAGATTGAAGTGTGAGGCCACCAGGTCCAGCAACTCACGGGACAACAGCTTAGGCTATGGCAACCAAAAATATGGTGTTAGACCTTTATGTAATAGATATATGGGTATATAAAACAGATACTTATGACATAGATGGATAGTAGACAGATAATAGATAGAGAGATATGAGATAGATAGATAGATAGAGAGATAGATAGAGAGATATGAGATAGATAGATATATAGATAGATAGATAGATAGATAGATAGATAGATAGATAGATATGAGATAGATAGATAGATATGAGATAGATAGATAGATA
>CM033649.1:88552226-88661635 GCA_019512145.1 Engystomops pustulosus
AAGTTTCTTGTGTTATTTATTTGTTGGGAAATTAAGTACCAAAAAGTATCAAGTTCAAGGTTGGACTGTGGCCGTATATATGGTCACCCAGTTTTGCCAGATACTGGAATACAAGTGGTGAAGTATCTAAAACTAGACAGAAGTTACTTACGTGTCATCCAAAAAGGAGATACCAAAGTATTCTTTTTCCTTTAGATTGAAGTGTGAGGCCACCAGGTCCAGCAACTCACGGGACAACAGCTTGGGCTATGGCAACCAAAAATATGGTGTTAGACCTTAGATAGTTATGTAATAGATATATGGGTATATAAAACAGATACTTATGACATAGATGGATAGTAGACAGATAATAGATAGAGAGATATGAGATAGATAGAGAGATATGAGATAGATAGAGAGATATGAGATAGATAGAGAGATATGAGATAGATAGATAGGAGATAGATAGGAGATATATAGGAGATAGATATGAGATAGATAGATAGATAGATAGATAGATAGATAGATATGAGATAGATAGATAGATATGAGATAGATAGATAGATAGATAGATAGATAGATAGATATGAGATAGATAGATAGATAGATAGAGAGAGAGATATGAGATAGAGAGAGAGATATGAGATAGAGAGGTATGAGATAGAGAGAGAGATATGAGATAGAGAGAGAGATATGAGATAGATAGAGAGATATGAGATAGATAGAGAGATATGAGATAGATAGATAGAGAGATATGAGATAGATAGATAGATAGATAGAGAGATATGAGATAGATAGAGAGATATGAGATAGATATGAGATAGATAGATAGATAGATAGATAGATAGATAGATAGATAGATATGAGATAGATAGATAGAAGATAGATAGAAGATAGATAGATAATAGATAGAGAGATATGAGATAGATAGAGAGATATGAGATAGATAGATAGATAGATAGATATGAGATAGATAGATTGATATGAGATAGATAGGAGATAGATTGATATGAGATAGATAGGAGATAGATAGATTGATATGAGATAGATAGATAGATAGATAAGAGATAGATAGATAGATAGATATGAGATGGATAGATAGATAGATAGATAGATAGATATGAGATAGATATGAGATAGATATGAGATGGATAAATATGAGATAGATAGATAGGAGATAGATAGATATGAGATAGATATGAGATAGATATGAGATAGATATGAGATAGATATGAGATAGATAGATAGGTAGATAGATAGATAGATAGATATGAGATAGATATGAGATAGATAGATAGGTAGATAGATAGACAGATATGAGATAGATAGATAGATAGATATGAGATAGATATGAGATAGATAGATATGAGATGGATAAATATGAGATAGATAGATAGATAGATAGATAGATAGATGATAGATAGATAGATAGATAGATAGATAGGAGATAGATAGAAGAGCTATATAAAGTGACTATACATGAGACAGAGCAGTCAGTGTCTGGCACCTGCTTGGCACCACATCCCAGTCACGCTGGGGTCAGGCAGCTTTACAGAGCAGATGGCAATCTCCATCCTTCTATGAGGGTCTCCAGTATTGGGCAGATGGGGGAGAGCTCATTATGTAGGATAGAAATATGACACATAACAACTGAGTTTTCTACAAGAAAGTCTGACACAACATGGTCCATGGGGTCGGAGACAGTCTGAATGAGACACTGTTCTGCGCTTGGAAGGAAGAGAAGACGATGTGGATGTGATGAAGGATGTGATGGGCTGTACCTGCACCAGTAGCTCCAACTTGCGGTCGTCCAACAGGTGCACCTTACAGTGTCGTCCTTCTGCCATCTGCAAGATAAAATACAACCTGCATAAGTCATTGAGATCACCATAATACACACTATACAGTAAGTTCTCGTAGTAAGAACTGCTAACAACGATCAGAACATTCGTTACAGATGCACAATTTTAAATAAGGAACTTTACCTGAAAATGCAAAATTACAGAAGTGTCTCCAAACTCTCCAGAATTTGTATTAACCCTTTACTGACTGATCTGACAAGCCCTGATGTGATATCTCCCACCTGATGAACTGGTTATAACATCCAGGCTGCCGGAACCTGAATAATTTAAAGTTCTCGGAAAGATGAGAAGAATATTCTGTCTCCGGAGCGCGACCGCTGTGCTCATTGTGTAGTCATCCAGCATCACACCCTGACACATCCCCAAAATAGAGGATCTCAGGGAATAGGGGGCCGCTCCAAATCTCTATGAGGATCATAAAGTGCTGTAAATTTCAACCAACCATAGTCAGTCCATGAAATACGGACAGTGGGGGAGATTTATCAGAAGTGTCTCTATGGCTACAGACTACATAGAGATCCAGTGAAGTCTAACGATGTAGTCATGTGTTACCTTCATCCATGTCTACAGGCATACCTCCCAACATTTCGGGAAGGGAAAGAGGGACAAAATGGCAACACGCGTAGCGTGGAGGGAATATCCGGGACAATCTCCCAGCTGCCCATGACAGCGGGACAGAGGCGAAAAACCAGGACTGTCCCGCTGAATCCGGGACGTTTGGGAGCTATGTACAGGTGAGGGGGCAGAGGGAAGGTAGCTATACATAATTTCAGAATCAGACTACACAGGTTATTTTTGTAGTCTGTTGCCATAGGAAAACCTGATTCAATTTTTGATTTTCTTTCATTTTAGATGCAATGGTACAAATATATCACAAAGTACCATAAAGCATCAATTCTGTGGTCATAGGAGGGATCTCCCTCTGGGTAAAAATCTGCATATTTCATACTAAATAAATAATTTAACCAAAATTATAACAATTGTAAAAAAAATAATGAATTCAGTTATAACAAATAAAAAATCTTGAAGCTGTTGGTTTATGTAAAGGATCTGCTCATAATATGCGCAGGAAAGAAAAACGAGAATAAAAACGAGTAAAATCTTCTAGTAAAGCAGCGTCTCTCCCCCTCCTCATCTCCCCCCGAGTCATCAGGCAGTCTTTGTTTCCCAGTCAATGAGTTGGATTTTGGCAGACGGTAATTACCGCCGAGGGGCTTGATCAAAGGGTCTCCACTAGACCTACTAAATATGTTCCCAGAGTGACAAACTCAATGCCAAGTCTGTCACATGCCCAACGATAAGCGGGAGACCAAAAAAACAGACATCCAACAAAAAGGGACAAATGTTGCTGGATATAGCGGTGTAAAATGTAATACAACGTCTGAATATCAGACATTTATGTAACCGATACATATCTATCTCACCCCAAGTGCTTTATCTACATTTGCATAGGTCAGTACATCTCTATAATTTCTCATATGATACTATAATTACTGAGAGTGAGAGAGAAAAGACACAGTCACAGCACAGGCAGAGACTTCTGGAGATAAACATAAGTTTCTATCTCACCCCAAGTGCTTTATCTATATTACTATGGGTCAGTATATCTCTATAATGTCTCATATGATACTATTAATTCTTCTGAGTGAGAGAGAAAAGACACAGTCACAGCACAGGCAAAGTCTTCTTGAGATAAACATAAGTTTCTATCTCACCCCAAGTGCTTTATCTACATCACTACTGTTCAGTACATCTCTATAATGTCCTATATTATTGTATTGATGCTTCTGAGTGAGAGAGGAAATACACAGTCACAGCACAGGCAGAGTCTTATAGGTATAATATCAAGTTTCTATGTCACCCCAAGTGCTTAATCTACATCAGTACAGGTCAGTACATCTCTATAATGTCCTATATGATACTGCGGACTAGTTAGCACCTAAGGTCCGGCTATCCACGCCACAGTAGCCCATAAAAAAATTTGCATATTACTGCAATAAAGTTTTATAAAGACACCCGGGACGTGAGGATTAGCCCAAAAAACGGGCTATCTCACGTCACATTCCATCCGCCTACCACCCCCTTCTACATTTATAGGTAGTAAGAATGGGGTGGTAGGTGCCCTTTGAAGTACAGATTAGGGCAGAGGCAGACAAGGCGGAGACAGGAGGATCTAAACCATCACATCATACTTCTTATTGTAGCTCCTCATGGTAGGTTTCCTTTTAAAGGGGAACTGCACCAGGGACCTCATTTTCACTAAAGACAGCTCGTAAAAGCCATGACACTGCCACAGTGCAAAATCTGCCTTCTGCCTTTTTCAAAGCGTTTGCATTACCAATATTAATGTGTGTTATAATTACTCTTGCTCCCTGACAAAATCCTGGGGTAGTCCCGGGGCTCGGGTATTGGTTTGGATGCATTTCAAAAAAAAAAAAATGTGCGTTGTTTGTAAGTGCAGGATGCCTCATATTGTGCTTCCCGTCCAGTGCTCCTACCCCACTGAAGTCAGAATCACCAGGCTGTGACCTATGAGAAGGAGCAGGAGGTGGAGCTGTACAGAGCACAAAGGTGGGGGCCAAGGTTGAGGAGTGGTACACACCGACAAGCCACATGTTTTTTGAAATGCATCGAAACTAAAGTCCAGCCCCTGTGACTACCCCAGGATTTTGTCAGGATGCAAGGATAAGTTATAACACACAATTAATATGTAATGCAAATGCTTAGAAAAGGCAGAGAGGCAGATTTGCGGCTGGTGTGATGGGCTTTTAATCTGTCTTTAGTGAAAAATGAGGTCCCTGGGACAGGTTCCTTTAAGCAATCTTTCTAGCAAACAGGGGTTTCAAGAAGGAAGGGATAAGAGTCAAAGTAAGTGGAGAGGAAGCTCTCTCTCTGATATCCTATGTTACAAAGTTTTGTGTTATTTATTTGTTGGGAATTAAAGTCCATAAGTATCAAGCCAAAAGTTCCATAGTGTCAATTGTTGGACTTGTGGCGTATATATGTCACCCAGTTTTGCCAGATACTGGAATACAAGTGGTGAAGTATCTGAAAAATAGACAGAAGTACTTACGTGTCATCCAAAAAGGAGATAACCAAAATATTCTTTTTCCTTTAGATTGAAGTGTGGCCCGGTAGCAACTCACGGGACAACAGCTTAGGCTTATGGCAACGCAAAAATAGGTGTTAGCTTATGTATAGTTATGGGTATAAACAGATCATTATGCATGATGGTAGTAGACAGATAGATGGAGTATGAGAAGAGTTGGATATAAAAATGAATAGAACGGTAAAAAGATTGAGAAGATTGACGTGAGGTAGATAGGAATAGTGTATAGATATATAGAGTAGTATAGAGATAATAGATAGAATAGAGATGATAGAAGATAATAGATAGATAGATATAGATAGATAGATAGATAGATAGGAGATGAGGTAGATAGATAGATAGATAGATAGATAGATAGATAAGATAGATAGGAGATAGTCGATAATAGATATGAGATAGATATGAGATAGATAGAGATGAGATAGATAGATAGATAGATAGATAGATAGATACGATAGATAGATGATAGATGATGAGATGATATAGATGAGAATGAGAGATAGATAGTAGAAGATAGATATGAGAGATATGAGATAGATATGAGATAGATAGATAGAGATATGAGATAGATAGAGATATGAGATAGAGATAGATAGATAGATATAGAGAGAGATGAGATAGATAGATATGAGATAGATTGAGATAAGATAGATAGAGAGATAGATACGATAGATAGATAGAATAGATGAGATAGATAGAGAGGAGATAGATAGATAGATAGCTAGTAGATAGAGATAGAAGTAGATAGATAGATAGAGATAGATAGATATGGAGATAGATAGATAGATAATAGGATAGGGAGAGATTAGATAGGGATAGATGGAGATAGATCGATAGATGTAGGAGATAGAATGAGATGAGATAGAGATAGATAGATAGATAGATAGATAGATGGAGATAGTAGATAGATATAGATGAATGGAGATAATGGATAGATATGTAATAGATAGATAGGTAAGATAGGAGATAGATAGATATGAGTAGATAAGATGAAGATACATGAGATAGTATGAGATAGATAGTAGGAGATAGCATAGATAGATAGATAGAGATAGATAGATGAAGATAGAAGAGATTCATGAATAGATAGGATAGATAGATAGGAGATAATAGAAGATAGAGATAGATAGCATGATAGATAGATAGATAGATAGATAGATAGATAGAAGAAGACTATGTATATAAAAGTGACTATACATGAGACAGGCAGTCAGTGCTGGCACCTGCGTGGCACACATCCCAGTCACGCTGGGGTCAGGCAGCTTTAAGAGCAGATGGCAATCTCCATCCTTCTATGAGGGTCTCCAGTATTGGGCAGATGGGGGAGAGCTCATATGTAGGATAGAAATATGACACAAACAACTGAGTTTTCTACAAGAAAGTCTGAACAACATGGTCATGGGGTCGGAGACAGTCTGAATGAGACACTGTTCTTGCGTTGGAGGAAGAGAAAACGATGTGGATGTGTGATGAAGGATGTGATGGGTGTACCTGCACCAGTAGCTCCAACTTGGGTCGTCACAGGGCAACTTACAGTGTCGTCCTTCTGCCATCTGCAAGATAAAAATACAACTGAATAAGTCATTGAGATCACCATAATACACACTAACAGTATAATGTAATTCGTAGTAAGAACTGCTAACAACGATCAGAACATTCGTACAGATGCACAATTTTAAATAAGGAACTTTACCTGAAAATGCAAAAATTACAGAAGTGTCTCCAAACTCTCCAGAATTTGTATTAACCCTTTACTGACTGATCTGACAAACCTGATGTGATATCTCCCACCTGATGAACTGGTTATAACATCCAGGCGCCGGAACCTGAATAATTTAAAGTTCTCGGAAAGATGAGAAGAATTTCTGTCTCCGGAGCGCGACCGCTGTGTCATTGTGTAGTCATCCAGCATCCAAACCCTGACACATCCCCAAAAATAGAGGATCTCAGGGAATAGGGGGCCCGCTCAAATCTCTATGAGGATCATAAAGTGTGTAATTTCAACCAAACATAGTCAGTCCATGAAATACGGGACAGTGGGGGAGATTTATTCCGAAGTGTCTTATGGCTACAGACTACATAGAGCAGTGAAGTCTAAAGATGTAGTCATGTGTTACCTTCATCCATGTCTACAGGCATACCTCCCAACATTTCGGGAAGGGAAAGAGGGACCAAATGGCCACGCGTAGCGTGGAGGGAATACATCCCAGCTGCCCTGACAGCGGGCAGAGGCGAAAAACAGGGACTGTCCCGCTGATCCGGGACGTTTGGAGCTATGTACAGGTGAGGGGGGGCAGAGGGAAGGTAGTATAACATAATTTCAGAATCAGACTACACAGGTTATTTTGTAGTCTGTTGCCATAGGAAAACTGATTCAATTTTGATTTTCTTTCATTTAGATGCAATGGTACAATATATCACAAAGTACCATAAAGCATCAATTCTGTGGTCATAGGAGGGACTCCCTGGGTAAAAATCTGCATATTTCAACTAAAATAAATAATTTAACCAAAATTATAACAATTGTAAAAAAAATAATGAATCAGTTATAACAAATAAAAAAATCTTGAAGCTGTTGGTTTATGTAAAGGATCTGCTCATAATATGCGCAGGAAAGAAAAACGAGATAAAAAACGAGTAAAATCTTCTAGTAAAGCAGCGTCTCTCCCCTCCTCATCTCCCCAGACTATCAGCGAGTCTTGTTTCCCAGTCAATGAGTTGGATTTTGGCAGACGGTAATTACCGCCGAGGGGTGATCAAAGGGTCTCCACTAGACCTACTAAATATGTTCCCAGAGTGACAAACTCAATGCCAAGTCTGTCACATGCCCACGATAAGCGGGAGACCAAAAAAACAGACATCCAACAAAAAGGGACAAATGTGCTGGAGTATAGCGGTTGTAAAATGTAATACAACGTCTGAATATCAGAATTTATAACGATCAATCATCTCACCCAGGGCTTTACTATTGCATAGTAGTATCTCTATACAAGAAATATTATGCAGTGAAGGGAAAGCAAGTAGCACACAGACTTCTGAGATAACAAAGTTTATCTCACCCAAGTGCTTATCTATATACTATGGTCAGTAATCTCTATAATCTCATATGATACTATAATTCTTGAGTGAGAGAGAAAAGCACAGTCACAGCACAGGCAGAATCTTCTTGAGATAAACATAAGTTTCTATCCCCACAAGTGCTTTATCTACATACTATGTTCAGTACATATCTATAATGTCCTATATCTATTGTATTATGCTTAGAGTGAGAGAGGAAAGACACAGTCAAGCACAGGCAAGTCTTATAGTATAATATAGTTTCTATTCACCCCAAGTGCTTTATCTACATTAGTAAGTCAGTACATCTCTTAATGTCCATATATACATATGTATTGAAGCTTCTGAGTGAGAGAAAAAAAGACACAGTCAACAGGCAGAGTCTTATGGGATAAAACTAAGTTTCTAGCTCACCCCAAGTGCTTTATCTACAAGTACAGGTCAGTACATCTCTATAATCCTATATGATACTATTAATGCTTAGGAGCTTACGAATGAGAGAGAAAAGACACAGTCACAGCACAGACACGGTATTCTGGAGATAAACATAAGTTTCTATCTCACCCCAAGTGGCTTTATCTACATCAGTACAGGTCGTACATCTCTATAATGTCCTTATGATATATAATGCTTAGGAGTTTGAATGAGAGAGAAAAGACACAGTCAAGCACAGACAGAGTCTTCTGAGAAAACATAAGTTTCTATCTCACCCAAGTGCTTACTACATTAGATGTCAGTACATCTTTATAGTGTCTATATGATTGTATGATGCTTCTGAGTGAGAGAGAAAAAAAACAGGCACAGGCCGAGTCTTATAGATATAATCAAGTTTTATCTCACCTCAAGTGCTTTAACCACACAGTACGAAAGAGAAAGACAAGGTAAGACACTTGCAGAATCTTCAGATATACAGACGTCCCCTACTAAGAACACCCGAATTACATACGGGCCCTAGTTACAAACGGACCACTGAGGATGTTGGAATTTGTTGTACTTTAGCCCTAGGCTACAATAAACAGCTTAACAGTTATCACAGGGTCTGTAATTAAGATTTTTTATATTCCTGGTTCTTTTGACAATCCAACATTTTAAAATCCAATTGTCAAAGAGACCAAAAATATTTGACTGGGGTTACAATATAAAGTATACGGTTCCGACTACATACAAACTCAACTTAAAGGGGTTCTCCGGAGGTGGAAAAACATGGCTGCAGTCTCCAAAAACAGCACCAACACCTGACCATGGTTTACTGCCAGTACTGCAGCTCAGTGTATAGAAAATGAATGGAGCTTAGTGTGCAATACCACACACTACCCATGGTCAGGTGGGCCTGTTTTGGAAGACTGCAGCCATGTTTTCCACCTCCAGAGACACTTTAAGAACAAACCTTCAGAACCTATCTTGTGTAACCCGGGGACTGCCTGTAATAGCAAGTTTCTATCTCACGCCAAGAGTTTTTCCACATCAGAAAGACCAATTCTATAATGTACATTGATCTAAAGATATTTTTGTGAGAAAGAAGGAGAGACACATGCACGACGGACGGCTGGTTGGATATAATAGTAAGTTTCTATCTCACCCCAAGTGCTTATTCTTATTAGTGCATGAAGTCCTCTGCAATGTCTATATCATCCTGCTGAAGTACAGTGATAGTAGGACAAAACGGCACATGTGGAGGACAAAGACTGCTGGATAAAAGGCTAAGTTTATTCTCACCCCAAGGGCTTTATTCTTATTAGTACATGAGTCACTCTGCATGTCCTATCATCCTGCTGAAGTAACAGTGATAGTAGGAACAAACAGGCACATGTGGAGACAAAGACATGCTGGATAAAAGGCTAGTTCTATCTCACCCCAGTGCTTTATTCTTATTAGTACATGAAGTCACTCTGCAATGTCCTTCTATCATCCTGCTTGAAGTAACATGATAGTAGGAACAAACAGGACAATTGGAGACAAAGAATGACTGCTGGATAAAAGGCTAAGTTTCTATCTCACCCCAAGGGCTTTATTTACATAAATACAGGTCACTTATTCCATATTATTTCCTAAGTGATCCTGCTAATGCCATTGAGGTGGCAGGAGAGGAGAGGATCAGCCATGGGCAGAGTCTGCTGCATACAAAAGTTTTTATCTCACCCCGAGTGCTTTATTTATATCAGTACAGGACTTTTCTATCATTTCCTATAAGATCCTGAAGATGTTTTTGAGTGAGAAAAAGAGGATGCGGACTAGTTAGCACCTAAGGTCCGGCTATCCACGCCACAGTAGCCCATAAAAAAATTTGCATATTACTGCAATAAAGTTTTATAAAGACACCCGGGACGTGAGGATTAGCCCAAAAAACGGGCTATCTCACGTCACATTCCATCCGCCTACCACCCCCTTCTACATTTATAGGTAGTAAGAATGGGGTGGTAGGTGCCCTTTGAAGTACAGATTAGGGCAGAGGCAGACAAGGCGGAGACAGGAGGATCTAAACCATCACATCATACTTCTTATTGTAGCTCCTCATGGTAGGTTTCCTTTTAAAGGGGAACTGCACCAGGGACCTCATTTTCACTAAAGACAGCTCGTAAAAGCCATGACACTGCCACAGTGCAAAATCTGCCTTCTGCCTTTTTCAAAGCGTTTGCATTACCAATATTAATGTGTGTTATAATTACTCTTGCTCCCTGACAAAATCCTGGGGTAGTCCCGGGGCTCGGGTATTGGTTTGGATGCATTTCAAAAAAAAAAAAATGTGCGTTGTTTGTAAGTGCAGGATGCCTCATATTGTGCTTCCCGTCCAGTGCTCCTACCCCACTGAAGTCAGAATCACCAGGCTGTGACCTATGAGAAGGAGCAGGAGGTGGAGCTGTACAGAGCACAAAGGTGGGGGCAAGGGTTGAGGATGAGTAACACCGACAAGCCACATGTTTTTTGAAATGCATCGAAACTAAAGTCCAGCCCCTGTGACTACCCCAGGATTTTGTCAGGATGCAAGGATAAGTTATAACACACAATTAATTGTAATGCAAATGCTTAGAAAAGGCAGAGAGGCAGATTTGCTGGCTGGTGTGATGGGCTTTTCAATCGTCTTTAGTGAAAAATGAGGTCCCTGGTGACAGGTTCCCTTTAAGCAATCTTTCTAGCAACAGGGGTTTCAAGAAGGAGGGGATAAGAGTCAAAGTAAGGGAGAGGAAGCTCTCTCTCTGATATCCTATGTTACAAAGTTTTGTGTTATTTATTTGTTGGGAATTAAAGTCCAAAGTATAACAAAGTTCCATAGTTCAATGTTGGGACTGTGGCGTATATATGTCACCAGTTTTGCCAGATACTGGAATACAAGTGGTGAAGTATCTGAAAAATAGACAGAAGTTACTTACGTGTCATCCAAAAAGGAGATAACCAAAATATTCTTTTTCCTTTAGATTGAAGTGTGGACAGGTAGCAACTCAGGGACAACAGTTAGGCTATGCAACGCAAAAATAGGTGTAGACTTGATAGATTATGGGATAAACAGATCATTATGCATAGTGGTAGTAGACAGATAATGGTATGAGGTGTGAGATGAAGAAGATGACAGAAGAAAAATATGGATGTATAGAACAGGAGATAGATAGGATAGTATAGATATAAGAGTAGATATAGAGATAATAGATAGAATAGATAGATAGATAGAGAGATAGATAGATAGATAGATATGAGATAGATAGATAGATAGATAGGAGATAGGGAATAGATAGATAGATAGATAGATAGATAGATAAGATAGATAGGAGATATCGATAATAGATATGAGATAGATATGAGATAGATAGTAGATGAGATAGATAGATAGATAGATAGATAGATAGATAGATAGATAGATGATAGATATGAGATGATAATAGATAGAGATAGAGATAGATAGAGAAGATAGATATAGAGAGATAGAATAGATATGAGATAGATAGTAGATATGAGATAGATAGATAGATGAGATGAATAGATAGATAGATATAGAGATAGATAGATAGATAGATATGAGATAGATTAGATAGATAGATAGAGAGATAGATAGATAGATAGATAGATAGATAGATAGATAGAGAGGAGATAGATAGATAGATAGTAGTAGATAGATGATAGAAGTAGATAGATAGATAGAGTAGATAGATATGAGATAGATAGATAGATAATAGAGATAGGGAGCAGATTAGATAGGGATAGATGGGAGATAGATGATAGATGAGGAGATAGATGAGATGAGATAGGAGATAGATAGATAGATAGATAGATAGATAGATAGTAGATAGATAAGATGATATGAGATAGAGAGATAGATATGAATAGATAGATAGGTAAAGATAGAGATAGATAGATATGAGTAGATAAGATAGAAGATAGATGAGATAGATAGATAGTAGTAGGATAGATAGATAGATAGATAGATAGAAGATAGATAGTGAAGATAGAAGAGATACATAATAGATAGGATAGATAGATAGGAGATAATAGAGAGATAGGTAGATAGATAGATGATAGATAGATAGATAGATAGATAGATGAGATAGAAGAAGTATGTATATAAAGTGACTATAATGAGACAGAGCAGTCAGTGCTGGCACCTGCTGGCACCACATCCCAGTCACGCTGGGGTCAGGCAGCTTTACAGAGCAGATGGCAATCTCCATCCTTCTATGAGGGTCTCCAGTATTGGGCAGATGGGGGAGAGCTCATTATGTAGGATAGAAATATGACACAAACAACTGAGTTTTCTACAAGAAAGTCTGAACAACATGGTCATGGGGTCGGAGACAGTCTGAATGAGACACTGTTCTTGCGTTGGAGGAAGAGAAAACGATGTGGATTGTGATGAAGGATGTGATGGGTGTACCTGCACCAGTAGCTCCAACTTGGGTCGTCAACAGGGCAACTTACAGTGTCGTCCTTCTGCCATCTGCAAGATAAAATACAACGATAAGTCATTGAGATCACCATAATACACACTATACAGTATAGTTAATCTCGTAGTAAGAACTGCTAACAACGTCAGAACATTCGTACAGATGCACAATTTTAAATAAGGAACTTTACCTGAAAATGCAAAAATTACAGAAGTGTCTCCAAACTCTCCAGAATTTGTATTAACCCTTTACTGACTGATCTGACAACCCTGATGTGATATCTCCCACCTGATGAACTGGTTATAACATCCAGGCTGCCGGAACCTGAATAATTTAAAGTTCTCGGAAAGATGAGAAGAATTTCTGTCTCCGGAGCGCGACCGCTGTGCTCATTGTGTAGTCATCCAGCATCACAAACCCTGACACATCCCCAAAAATAGAGGATCTCAGGGAATAGGGGGCCGCTCAAATCTCTATGAGGATCATAAAGTGTGTAAATTTCAACCAAACATAGTCAGTCCATGAAATACGGGACAGTGGGGGAGATTTTTCGAAGTGTCTTATGGCTACAGACTACATAGAGCATAGTGAAGTCTAAAGATGTAGTCATGTGTTACCTTCATCCATGTCTACAGGCATACCTCCCAACATTTCGGGAAGGGAAAGAGGGACCAAATGGCCACGCGTAGCGTGGAGGGAATACATCCCAAGCTGCCCTGACAGCGGGGCAGAGGCGAAAAACCAGGACTGTCCCGCTGAATCCGGGACGTTTGGAGCTATGTACAGTGAGGGGGGCAGAGGGAAGGTAGTATAACATAATTTCAGAATCAGACTACACAGGTTATTTGTAGTCTGTTGCCATAGGAAACTGATTCAATTTTTGATTTTCTTTCATTTAGATGCAATGGTACAATATATCACAAAGTACCATAAAGCATCAATTCTGTGGTATAGGAGGGACTCCCTGGGTAAAAATCTGCATATTTCAACTAAAATAAATAATTTAACCAAAATTATAACAATTGTAAAAAAAATAATGAATTCAGTTATAACAAATAAAAAATCTTGAAGCTGTTGGTTTATGTAAAGGATCTGCTCATAATATGCGCAGGAAAGAAAAACGAGAATAAAAAACGATGTAAAATCTTCTAGTAAAGCAGCGTCTCTCCCCTCCTCATCTCCCCAGACTATCAGCGCAGTCTTGTTTCCCAGTCAATGAGTTGGATTTTGGCAGACGGTAATTACCGCCGAGGGGTGATCAAAGGGTCTCCACTAGACCTACTAAATATGTTCCCAGAGTGACAAACTCAATGCCAAGTCTGTCACATGCCCACGATAAGCGGGAGACCAAAAAAACAGACATCCAACAAAAAGGGACAAATGTTGCTGGATATAGCGGTTGTAAAATGTAATACAACGTCTGAATATCAGACATTTATGAACCGATACAATCATCTCACCCAGTGCTTTATCTATTGCATAGGTAGTCATCTCTATATTCTATATGATAATAATTATTGCGGAGTGAAGAGGAAAGACACAGTAAGCACAGGCAGACTTCTGGAGATAAACATAAGTTTATCTCACCCCAAGTGCTTATCTATATTACTATGGGTCAGTAATCTCTATAAGTCTCATATGATACTATAATTACTTCTGAGTGAGAGAGAAAAGCACAGTCACAGCACAGGCAGAATCTTCTTGAGATAAACATAAGTTTCTATCCCCCAAGTGCTTTATCTACATCACTATGTTCAGTACATATCTATAATGTCCTATATTATTGTATTGATGCTTGAGTGAGAGAGGAAAACACAGTCAAAGCACAGGCAGAGTCTTATAGTATAATATCAGTTTCTATTCACCCCAAGTGCTTTATCTACATTAGTACAGTCAGTACATCTCTTAAATGTCTCATATTACATATGCTTTGAAGCTTCTGAGTGAGAGAAAAAAAAGACACAGTCACCAGGCAGAGTTTATGGAGATAAACTAAGTTTCTATCTCACCCCAAGTGCTTTATCTACAAGTACAGGTCAGTACATCTCTATAATCCTATATGATACTATTAATGCTTAGGAGCTTACGAATGAGAGAGAAAAGACACAGTCACAGCACAGACCGGTTTCTGGAGATAAAAAAGTGTTCTATCTCACCCCAAGGGCTTTATCTACATCAGTACAGGTCAGTACATCTCTATAATGTCCTTATGATATATAATGCTTAGGAGCTTATGAATGAGAGAGAAAGACACAGTCACAGCACAGACAGAGTCTTCTGGAGAAAACATAAGTTTCTATCTCACCCAAGTGCTTACTACATTAGTATGGTCAGTACATCTTTATAGTGTCTATATGATTGTATGATGCTTCTGAGTGAGAGAGAAAAAAAACAGGCACAGGCCGAGTCTTTAGATATAATCAAGTTTTATCTCACCTCAAGTGCTTTAACCACACAGTACGAAAGAGAAAGACAAGGTAAGACACTTGCAGAATCTTCTAGATATACAGACGTCCCCTACTAAGAACACCCGAATTACATACGGCCCTAGTTACAAACGGACCACTGGAGGATGTTGGAATTTGTTGTACTTTAGCCCTAGGCTACAATAACAGCTTAACAGTTATCACAGGGGTCTGTAATTAAGATTTTTTATTTCCTGGTTCTTTTGACAATCCAACATTTTTAAAATCCAATTGTCAAAGAGACCAAAAATATTTGACTGGGGTTACAATATAAAGTATACGGTTCCGACTACATACAAACTCAACTTAAAGGGGTTCTCCGGAGGTGGAAAAACATGGCTGCAGTCTCCAAAAACAGCACCACACCTGACCATGGTTACTGCCAGTACTGCAGCTCAGCTGTATAGAAATGAATGGAGCTTAGTTGCAATACCACACACTACCCATGGTCAGGGGTGGGCGCTGTTTTGGAAGACTGCAGCCATGTTTTCCACCTCCAGAGACACTTTAAGAACAAACCTTCAGAACCTACTTGTATGTAACCCGGGGATGCCTTGTAATAGCAAGTTTCTATCTCACGCCAAGAGTTTTTCCACATCAGAAAGACCAATCTCTATAATTACATTGATCCTAAAGATATTTTTGAGTGAGAAAGAAGGGAGAGACACATGCACACGACGGAGGCTGGTTGGATATAATAGTTAAAGTTTCTATCTCACCCCAAGTGCTTATTCTTATTAGTGCATGAAGTCCTCTGCAATGTCCTATATCATCCTGCTGAAGTAACAGTGATAGTAGGACAAAAGGCACATGTGGAGACAAGACTGCTGGATAAAAGGCTAAGTTTATTCTCACCCCAAGTGGCTTTATTCTTATTAGTACATGAAGTCACTCTGCAATGTCCTATTCATCCTGCTGAAGTAACAGTGATAGTAGGACAAACAGGCACATGTGGAGACAAAGACTGCTGGATAAAAGGCTAAGTTCTATCTCACCCCAAGTGCTTTATTCTTATTAGTACATGAAGTCACTCTGCAATGTCCTTATCATCCTGCTGAAGTAACATGATAGTAGGAACAAACAGGACACATGTGGAGACAAAGATGTGGATAAAAGGCTAAGTTCTATCTCACCCCAAGGACTTTATTTACCTAAATACAGGTCACTTATTCCATATTATTCCTAAGTGATCTCCTGAAAAGCCATTGAGTGGCAGGAGAGGAGAGGATCAGGCATGGCAGAGTCTGCTGCATACAAAGTTTTATCTCACCCAGAGTGCTTTATTTATATCAGTACAGGACTTTTCTATCATTTCCTATAAGATCCTGAAGATGTTTTTGAGTGAGAAAAAGAGGATACACCCAGACAGGGGCTGCTGTATATCATCATGGTCATTTTCTTTCTCACCCAAAGTATTTTCTTCATATAATTACATGTCAGTGGATCCCTATAATTTCCTTTAAGATCCTGTAGATAATTTTTTTTTTTTTTGGGGGGGAGAGATATAGCAAAAGTCAGAGGACATTGACTATAACAGCAAACTTCTATCTCACCCCAAGTGCTTTATTCATGTAAGTATAAGTCAGAACGTTCCTATATTCATCCTGCTGATGCTTCTGACTGTGTTAGACAATGTTATTCTCCAATGTTTACTGTGTGCAGTGTATGGGAGACATCGTAGCATCTAGTCTCCAGACTTCTGCCTGATATACACACTGGACTATGGATTTAGACAAACCACAGAAATATAATCTGTCAGGGAAATTAATGAGCTCAGGATTAGTCACATTTAACGAAAAGCTTCTAATTTGTAGCATAGAAATTCATCTTGGGTTTAGTGTAAACATGGCCCAAGGGCTCTAGGAAGCCCCTCGCTGCTTCCTAGAGATATCAGCTTTAGAAACCCCAGCCGCTAGTAAAAAACAACAATTTACAGTATAATATAATATTACAAATACAATATTATGTATTATACTGCCATATAGTACACAGGTAGAATCATCACAACACCCCATAATAGTGTCCTATTAACACCACCATATACTACATGGGGAACAGCCCCATAAAATGTAATATTGAGGCCTAAGTCAAGATGTGAAGGTGTTATAAAGAGAACCGGTCATCAGGTTTTGTCCCATTAAGCTACTAGTCCCCTCAGACAGGGTATGAAATGTCTAGAATTCAATTCTTTTATGTAAAATCTCCCCCGTTTACCTATAAAAAATCTCCCCAAAGTCAGGCAAATGTGACTCTTCTCACCTCATTTTCACATGAGATAACTTTAGTGGTTGCAGGGGGAGTGTCAATTGTATTCAGTTCTATAGCACCTACAAACATATTACTGGTGTCATATTAAAGATAAGAACCTCATCTTTCAAATGACACCAGTTCTGCCTATTATTTTAGCTGTCTGTATGTCTGGTTCTGTAGCTCACAGAACCATAAGCTTGATTATCAACTTATTTTAACATAACACAAACAGCTTGTCTCTAGGTGCTTTAAAACCAAAGATAGGGGCTCCTGAAGTGACACTCAACCTGCAACCACAGGTAAACAGGTGAGATTTCACATAAAAGAGGGATTCTAGAAAGGACAAATCGTACCTGACCTGAGGGAGATAGTAGTTTAGGGGGATAAGACCTGCTGACAGGTTCACTTTCAGTTACTACCTTATATGTAGAAGATAAATGACCCCATGTATACAAAGTGGTCTTTCCAAGGTTGTAGCTATATGGATTTAGAGTCAGGGTTGCACCAGCCATGAGGCTAGTTGAGCCTCTTGCCTCAGGCAGCAAAACCTGCAGCAAGTCGGGGGCAGGATAATTCGCACAGTCACCTTATTCAAAGCAGGACCTGACACTTAAACATAGTGGGGCGCATTCACTTACCCGTCCCGTTGACGCCGCCAATTCGGAATGTCCGACGAGGATTCGAGCTGCCGCGATTCACTAAGATGGTGCGCCCGATATCCTGCATGTGTCGCTTCCCCCGCTGAGGTCCACCGGAGTTCACCTTCTTCTTCCCGATGCATGTCAGTGCTGATCTTGTGACAAAATTTCATTTCTAAATTCCGTGGTTTGTCCGTATCAGTCGGGTTGCCCAACGGCCACGCCCCCCGATTTGTGTCGCATGCAAGCCGGCTCCGATGTGCCACAATCCAATCGCGTGCGCCAAAAACCTGGGGCAATTCAGGCCAAAACGGAAAAATTTGGGAAACCCGACGGAAATGCATCCCATGGACCCTTAGTAAATGTGCCCCAGTGTCTCTTCAGCATCGGTGTTAGACAATGCATGGAGAACCCACTTACTAAAAGATAACCTTTATTACTACTGGATGGGGCAGGTGGGGTGCACCTTTCTATAGGTCGCCTCAGGCAGCAGAGAGTTTACGTTCACCCCTCTTTAGAGGTGTCATACGCAGACAGTAATGCCACCAGATGCCAGAACCTGGATCGAGTGGGACTAACCCAGGACTGTTTCAGGATTGTCCCACTTTCCCAGACGGTAGAAGGTGTATCCGACGTTTCATCCTCCTTCTATGGCTATCCCAAAATATGGGAGGACAAAACTTAATCAAACTAACAGCACCTGAAATATTGGGGTCCCATATACCAAATCCTATCCCCCACATTGGTCCTAGTGCTCACTGATGGATTCTTCCAATATTGCAGCACGGCTTCCAAAATGTATAAATCAGAGTATAAAATCCTTAGTATAAAATCAGATCATAACTAAAGCTAAAACCATGTACCCGGTTAATCGGGGACAGTGAGTTATTTTGGATGGATCCAGATTTCAAGCGACTGAGGCAAAAAAAAACTTCTGTAACACAATAATGAAAAGTAACAAAGTATCGAAGCACAAAGCAGACTCTTCTATTCTTCTCCTGAATCTATCTTTGAGTTGGATGTGATTCCGATACTATGCAGGATATATAAAGCCCCTTACCTTATAATAAGACCCCGCCAGGAGAAGAAAACGCTGGGAGATTGCCGAAAACACAAGTGTAACAAACACATCCCTATAAATACAACACACTGGAAGCGGGATTGTGGAGCGACTCCGGCTCCTTCCGTTACCAGGCAATCTCAAGGAAATGACATCCGTGTTTTCTCGGCTGATTACAGGTTTGGAAACAAAAGCCATTTAAATCTCAGTCTACGGAATTGTGGCTTTTCAGGATTTCTGGATTCTCATCAGAATATGGATCAGTAGACTTACTATATGCATGTATCAAGCAAGTCTTAAAGGTCAAAATCCATCCTGATAATCCAGGGACACTTACTGATAGATCCAGGCACCAGGACTGTGGTCATCTTCTTATATTTGTTATCCATGGCCTCCTCCCTTCTAAAATCAACTTTTATAATTATGCTAATGAGTTAGAAGGGCTCTGGATTTACAGGCTGTTACAATGTCTCCCCCTCCCCCTGCTCACTTGGCACTTCCACCCTCCTCTGAATAATGTAATGTGAAGCTACAGTACAGAGGGGCTCTGGTAACGCCCCTCATAGCCCTTCTGGCTCATAAGCATATTTTTTAAAGTTTATTTGAGCAGGAAGGAGGCCATAGATAACAAATACAAGAAGATTACCGCAGTCACGGTGCCTGGGTTTATGAGTAATGTCCCTGGTTTATCATGATGGATTTTCGTGGTAGATTTCCTTTAAAGAAAACCCTTTCCAACAACTCAGAAATATTCGTCCTTTTAACTGTGGGGCTTATTTAATAAGGGTCCGTGACCGGACTTTCGTTGGTTTTTCTGGCGTTTTCGGGATTTGCACCGCTGGGACAGGTATTTAATAGGGGATTGTGTAGCATGTGATCGGTTTGTGGTGCGGCTACGCTGCTTTCATGCAACAGAAATCGGGGGCGTGGCCGTTGGACGATCCGACTGATTCGGACTGAGCGCGGGATTTAACTTTGAAATTGTGTTGCAATCCAATGCACTTACATGCACCAGGAAGAAGAAGGTGAACTCCGGTGGACCTGAGCGGGGAAGCGACACATGCAGGATATCGGGCGTGCGATCTTAGTCAATCGCGGCAGATGTGCATTCCGGTTGGACAATGCACTTTCGGGGAATGCGTCAGGACAAGTAAGTAAATGTGCCCCATTGTTTTACTTTTCCTCTGTTAATCCTCCAAGAAATAAATTGACAACTGGGCGTTTCTATTCCTTCTTATGAAGTATGGCTCTGATTGGGCAGTGTCAGACCACGTAGAGAAACACCTCAAAAACTGGTGATGCCAAGATGTCACTTTATTCATAGATATCGAGGAGGAATAATAGAGGAGTTTTTCCAGAATCGTTTTATCATTTGGAATATTTAAAATAACTAACTTAAAGGTTTTTTTTTATCAATATTACAAACAACATATAATGATTGGTAGAAAGTCCAAATGTTGGGTCCCCCAACAAGAGAGGGGAGGGGTTATGGGCGGCACGGTGGCTTAGTGGGTGGCACTTCTGCCTTGCAGCGCTGGGGACCTGGGTCCTAGTCCCAGGTCAACATCTGCAAAGAGTTTGTATGTTCTCTCCGTGTTTGTGTGGGTTTCCTCCGGGTCCTCCAGTTTCCTCCCACACTTCAAAACATTCTGGTAGATTGTCTAGATTGTGGGCCCCATTGGGGACAGGGACTGATTTGTCAAATTTCTCATAACTAGAGCATCTCACTATCACATGTTATGGAGCTGAGACAAATCGCCTTTCCGTATAATCTATTTTAATGTAGCTGCAGATATTTATAAGCCGCCTCATTATAATAAAATGTTAATGGAGCGTGAATGATTCGCCGCTATCATCTCCATATAAATAGCAGCGGAAGAAACTCTTTGTTGTACGGAGGAAGAATATCTCGGATTGGATTGCTTCAGATTTCCTGTCATAGAACGTTCTAAATGAGGCCTAATAATCGTATTGGCAGCGGCAGCAGATACGAATAGAAGACAATGCGCTGAGATTACCGCCATCTCCCGCACGTCTTCATGACTTCAGAGACGGGGACGAGGCCGGTGCTGGCTGAATAGAGGCCTCTGTTCACATTTGGCAAAAAAGAGGAAACAAAGGGCCACATTTATCACTTTTGTGCGCCTAAGTGTAGTAGTTGCGCCTAAATTCTGGCGCACTGTTTTGCCAGAATTATCACAAGCTGCAACCATCTGTGATAAGTATATTTTCTGCCTCTTATTAATCACTTTACTTTAACACAGTTTAGGCGCAGTTTAGGCGCAGTTTAGGCGCAATGTTAGATTCGGGCACTTACATGTGATCCTGCTACAAGCTCCTCTCTGCTTCTCCCACAGCCCAGAATGAAGATAACTCACAGCAGCACCCAGGTGTGTGACACCCAGCACCCAGTGACCTCCTCAGCAGGGGCTTCTCCTGGAGGGGATCCCCCAGTGCTGGTCTCCTGCTGCACCCCTGTAATTCTGCACAATATCCCCCTCAGACACTGTGCAGAATTACATGGGGGACACTTGTTTTTAGTATCTGCAAACTTGTGCAAACTTCTCTTCTCTCTTTGCTGTGAGCTCAGCGTTTTGCAGAATATTTTGTAAATAGAAGGTGATGAACTGTAAATAGTCTGCAGCTCCTGTCTGTAATGTATCTAATTGTATCTATTATATGTTCCAGTGTCTGTAATGTATCTAATGTATCTATTATCTCTTCTAGTGTCTGCAGAGCATCTCATGTCTGTATCATCTGTCTGCAGTGTCTGGCTTAGCTGTGCTGCTAGAAATGAGCTGTTCTGCAAAGGGGCTCAGTGCTTTCTTCTCAGATAACGCCACCTTCGGGCTGGAGTGTTTTTGCGCCCGTTTTTGCGCCTAAATGCAAAAGTCGCACGTGATGAATATCATTAGGCGCAGCAAAACATCTGGAATTGAACGATAGATGAGGGAAAGGTGGTTATTTTAGCTGCGCGGCTAATTTGACGTTTAATCGCAAAAATGGCGCAAAAAACGGTGCGCCTAAACGAAAAGGCGCAAAAACAACATAAAAAACAAGTGATAAATGTGGCCCAAATAGCGAGATTTCAGATGGATTTGGCGCTTGCTGGGATTATCTTAAAAATAAACAAATTAGACGGAAGGAATGTAAACGGAAGCGAGCGGAAGATCTCCTTATAATACACATAAACCCCCCTTAATTTGGGGGTCACAAAAATTATCATCTAGGGAACGTGTATTATCTATCTATCTATCTATCTATCTATCTATCTATCTATCTATCTATCTATCACATATCTATCTATCTCAAGTACTGAAGACGAAGGATCTAATCCTGGAATATAAATCAATATTTCACAGTCCTGCTGCTCCTAACAAACACACATAGAGGTTTGTTACACAGTCTACAGGGACATTACCCAACACTGGTTGCCGTGAGCTAAGAGCACAGCGTGTGGAGGGACTGTGAGCACTTGGAGAAAGCTACAATACGGGGATAAAAATCCATATATAATACAGTTCTGCTGCTGCTAACAGCATACACAAAGGTATGATTACACATCTCTCCAGGGACACTACCTCATACCTCCCAACTTTTGGGCAAGAGAAAGAGGGACACAAAGCCCCTCCCCCTTTTTCTAAACCACGCCCATGTCCCCACCCAAAGGTATAGTATAATATCAAACTTGAGGTCCCCACATGGTACAACGCCACTTAATTTGGCCCCCCCTCCTGTGGACCAATATAATATCCCTAATGAACTCGCAACAATGAAACACATATAACCCCTCTTTAATTTATTCTCCCCTTTACATTGGTTTCACCACTTTATTTATCTCCCCAAATTACACATAATCCTATCTGTAACTCCCACCCTTCCACTCCTCACATGGTGTGGCCTCCTGTCCTCTATCCTTCTCATTCTGTGGCCTCACTCCTGTAGTCTCCTGTCCTTCAGCCTCCCCCTGTAGTCTCCTGTCCTCCAGCCTCCTTCCTGTAGTCTCAGTCCTCCATCCTCCTCCTGTCGTCTCCTGTCCTCCAGCCTCCTCCGTAGTCTCTGCTCCTCCTCCTCCTGTAGTCCCTGTCTCCATCCTCCTCCTGTAGTCTCCTGTCCTCCAGCCTCCTCCTGTAGCTTCCTGTCCTCCAGCCTCCTCCTGTAGTCGCCTGTCCTCCAGCCCTCCTCTCTAGTTCCTGTACTCCATCCTCCTCCTGTAGTCTCCTGTCCGCCAGCCTCCTGCTGTAGTTCCTGGCCTCCAGCCTCCTCCTGTAGTCTCCTGGCTCCAGCCTCCTCCTGGTAGTCTCCTGTCCTCCATCCTCTCCTGTAGTCTCCTGTCCTGCCAGCACCTGCCTGTAGTCTCCTGCCCCAGTCTCCTCCTGTAGTCCCTGGCCTCCAGGCCTCCTCCTGTAGTCTCCTGCCTCCATCCTCCTCCTGTAGTCTCTTGTCCATGCCAGCCTCCTGCTGTAGTCTCCTGGCCTCCAGCCTCCCCTGAAGTCTCCTGTCCTCTATCCCTCATTCTGTGGCTCCTCCTGTGTCTCTCCCCCCTCCTCCTGTAGTCTCCTGTCCCCCATCTCCTCCTGTAGTACTCCTGTCCGCCAGCCTCCTCCTGTAGTCTCCTGGCCTTCCAGCCTCCTGCTTCTGTTTTTGTATCCCCCTTCCAAGCCTCCTCCTGATCCCCTGTCCTCCAGCCTCCTCACTGTATCCCCTGTCCTCCAGCCTCCCTCCGTATCCCCTGTCCCCAGCTCCTCCTGTAGTCTCCTTCCTCCAGCCTCCCCTGTGTTCCTTGTTCCTCCAGCCTCCTCCTGTAGTCTCCTGTCCTCCCAGCCTCCTCCTGTAGTCTCTGTCCTCCAGCCTCCTCCTGTATCCCCCTGTCCTCCACCTGCATCCTCCTGTACTCCCCTGTCCTCCAGTCCTACCTCCTTATCCCCCTGCCTCCCCACCTCCTCTGTATCCCCTGTCCTCCAGCTCCTTCCCTGTAGCTCCCGTCCCTCCAGCCTCCTCTTAGTCTTCCTGTCTCCAACCTCCTACTTAGTCTCCTGTCCTCGCTCTCCGTCCTGTTCCAGCTCTCCTGTCGTCTCCGTCCTCACCTCTCCTGATCCTGTCCTCCGCCTCTCCTGTATCCCCCGTCTCCAGCCTCCTCCTGTATCCCCTGTCCCCATCCTCCACTATCCCCTGGGGTCCTCCAGCCTCTCCTTGTCTCCTGTCCTCCAGCCTCCTCCTGTAGTCTCCACTGTCCTCCACCTCCCCTGTAGTCTCCTGTCTCCAGCCCTCATCCTGTAGCCTCCTGGTTAATTTGGAGAAAATCTTGTAGCATTTAGCATCACCCGTCTTTCATATGCAGATCTTTTTTATTTTTTCGGCTGACAAATCTGGTTAGGGGCTTATTTTTTGCGAGAAGAGTTGTTCTTTTTAGTGGGCTTATTTTAGAGTGCAGAACATTTTTTAAAGAATTTTTTAAAGGTTTTTCATTTTCGGAAAGTATTTTGCTTTTTTCTCCGGCGTTTACCGTGCGGGGGTCCAGTAACGATTCTTTTTTATTATACAGATTGTTACGGACGCGGCAATACCAAATATGTGGGGGGGGGGGTGGTTGTGTTTTTGTGTTTTTTATACTTATTAAGTGTTTTAATGGGAAAGTGACATTTTAGGGGCTTATATTTTTATGTATTTATTTTTATTTATTCTTAATGTGTAGTGTTAATTGTTTTTTACACGTTTTTCCTTTTCCATACTTGAAACCAGCGATGCTATGATTCTCTGATCACTGGTTCAAGTCCATACAACTGCTATACAATACTATTTCATTGTAGAGCAGTGTACAATGTCTGGTGGTGCAGAAGAATGCACAGACAGTTACGGTCAGACCCGAAGGTATGACATTCCAGGGAGATTGTGCAGCCCCAGGGCACTTGGCAGACCACGGGGCTGCCCAGAAGAGGAACACCCTTACACGCCGTGGTCTTGCTTGACCGCGGCGTGTAAGGGGTTAAACCTGTGATCGAGTTGGGAGTCGGAGTTTGCAGGTGTTAGAGCACGGTCAGCTGTGATTGACAGCTGATAGCCGCTACGTCTGTGCCAGCTTGTTCGTTTGTGAGCCGGTGCCGAAGCAGTACGTATACTACGTCCCGGTGCGTCTAAGTATCTAGCCGCAGAGGGACGTAGTATAATGGTCCCATGTGCGCCTAGGGGTTATTAGCTATATATATCCCTCTCGGGGTGGAGAAAGGGCAAAATAATCGCAATGTCTGGCGGTGTTCGCAAGACATTGCGATTATTTCAGGGCTTGTAAGTCACAAAGCTGCCATACAAGCACCCTGATAGATGTGCCCTGTCACACACTGAGCGTGTAAACTGTGCATGATGTCTTTGACTGTCCTACCTCATGCTGTAGATGCTCCTAATAGACGTCTGTAGCTGTGGAGGGGGGCACATCACATCTCCTGCTATCTCCCTGGCTGCCTCCCTTCCCCTGCACAGCTATCAGTGATGAGCAGAGGAGTCTCCACATCTATGGCCAGCAGCCGCTCTCCAGGTGACCCCCATGATGATTCCTCAGACACTGCAGCTCACGCAGGGGGAAGAGTTGGGCACGGCTCTGCTGTCTGTGCCCTGCATAGCTTGGCAGCTCAGGCTCAGACTTCAAAGCAGCCGCTCTCCTGGTGAGGACGCTCCCCCCCCCCTCCCCCATGATTATTCCTCCTCACACACGGCACGGCTCACACAGGGGGAGGAGGGGCGGCCCGGGGGAGGAGGAGGAGGGGCTGTGCTGGGAGCAGAGCTCGCGTTGTCTCCTCTGCAGTCAGTGTCCCGGACCAGGAGACGGGACAAAGTCTCCTGTGCGGGAAAACGCATAACAAGCGTGACAACCTCTTAACCTCCCGGGGCGGCGGGACAAGGCTAAAAAAACGTGAAAGTCCCGCCGAAACCGGGACGGTTGGGAGGTATGCTACCTAACACTGTCTTCAGAGAGCACAGAGCAAAGCAGTGTGAGGACACATTTCCAGTGCACTTGGAGAAGTTACAATCCCAGGAATATAAATCCATATTTCACAGTTCTGCTGCTACTAACAGCATACACAAAGATATAATTACTCATCTCTCCATAGACCATGGGCCACATTTATCACTTTTGTGCGCCTAAGTGTAGTAGTTGCGCCTAAATTCGGGCGCACTGTTTTGCCAGCGAATTCACAAGCTACAACCATCTGTGATAAGTATATTTTCTGCCTCTTATTAATCACTTACTTTAACACCAGTTTAGGACGCAATGTTAGATTCAGGCAGTTACATGTGATCCTGCTACAAGCTCCTCTCGTGCTTCTCCCACAGCCCAGAATGAAGATAACACTCACGCAGCACCAGGTGTGTGACACCCTGCACCCATGACCTCCTCAGCAGGGGCTTCTCTGGAGGGGATCCCCCAGTGCTGGTTCTCCTGCTGCACCCCTGTAATTCTGCACAATATCCCCCTCAGACACTGTTGCAGAATTACATGGGGGACACTTGTATGTAGTATCTGCAAACTTGTGCAAACTTCTCTGTCTTGCTTTGAGCTCAGGTTTTGAGAATGTTTTGTAAATAGAAGGTGATGAACTGTAAATAGTCTGCAGCCCTGTCTGTAATGTATCTAATGATCTATTATATGTACCAGTGTCTGCAGTGTATCTAATGTATCTATATATTGTTCCAGTGTCTGCAGTGTATCTAAATGTATCTATTATATGTTCCAGTGTCTGCAGTGTATCTAATGTAATATTATATGTTCAGTGTCTGTAATGATCTAATGTATCTATATATGTTCCAGTGTCTGTATGTATCTAATGTATCTATTATATGTTCCAGGTGTCTGTATGTATCTAATGTATATATTATATGTTCCAGTGTCTGGCTGAGCTCTGCAGCTAGAAATGAGCTCTTCTGCCAAAGGGGCTCAGTGCTTTCTTCCTCAGATAACGCCACCTTCGGGCTGAGTGTTTTTGCGCCCGTTTTTGCCCTAAATGCAAAAGTCGCACGTGATGAATACTATTAGGCGCAGCAAAAACATCTGGAATTGAACGATAGATGAGGAAAGCTGGTTATTTTTGCTGCGCGGCTAATGTGACGTTTAAATCGCAAAAATGGCGCAAAACGTGCACCTAAACAATAGCGCAAAAACTAACAGAACAAAACAAGTGTGATAAATGTGGCCCCATGTCCGAGAGAGCACAACCTCAGCAGTGTGAGGACCCATGACTTCAGAGTACTTGAAGAAGACTGATCCGGGATATATATCAGTATTTCACAGTCCTGCTGCTAAATATATGAAGAGATAGTATTATACGATGAAGCTTATTTGTATTTATTGTATGTGTAAGGGGCGAAAAGGTAAATACTGGAGCGGACAGCAGTGTCAGGAATTTTATGTGATGGTTAGTAATTATGGGATCTGGTTAACGTTCATTGGCAGATCATTGAGAGATTATCAGTGAGCGTCCAGCGTCTCCAGCCGCGCCGTGTCCATTGATCGCTCTCGTGGGGAGAAGGTCTCTCATACAGTCAGTCATCATATCTAATAACGGCGACATGCCTGGGCTCACGACCCCCAAACACATTCACGAATGCGCCCATATTTAATATTCAATAAGGGGGCTGCCGAGATTCAACCAGTGCGTCTCTCTGTATGAGTAGTATGGGGGGTTGTGTGCCTGGCCTGTAGTTACATTCACCCAACCGATGAACGTATGGGACATCAAAGTGGTAATGGCATTAATGCTTAGGAGCTTACGAATGAGAGAGAAAAGACACAGTCACAGCACAGAGCAGGTCTTTTGGAGATAAACATAAGTTTCTATCTCACCCCAAGTGCTTATGTCATCAGTACAGGTCAGTACATCTCTATAATTCCTATATGATCATTAATGCTTAGGAGTTATGAATGAGAGAGAAAGACACAGTCACAGCACAGACAGAGTCTTCTGGTAATAAACATAAGTTTCTATCTCACCCAAGTGCTTATCTAATCAGTATGGTCAGTACATCTTATAGTGTCCTATATGATTGTATTGATGCTTCTGAGTGAGAGAGAAAAAACACAGGCACAGGCCGAGTCTTATCTATAATATCAAGTTTTGACTCACCTCAAGTGCTTTAACCACACCAGTACGAAAGAGAAAAGACAAGGTAAGACACTTGCAGAATCTTCTAGATATACAGACGGGGCTCCCACTAAGAACCGACTACAAGCGGCCCTAGTTACAAACGGCACTGGATGTGGTAATTTGTGTACTTTAGCCCTAGGCTACAATAAACAGCTGTAACAGTTATCACAGGCGTCTGTAATTAGATTTTTATAATCCTGGTTCTTTTGACAATCCAACATTTTTAAATCCAATTGTCACAGAGACCAAAATTTGACGGGTTACAATAATAAAGTAACGGTTTCCATTACATACAAACTCAACTAAAGGGGTTCTCAGGAGGTGGAAAAAAGGCTGCAGTCTTACAAAAACAGCACCTCACACTGACCATGGTTACTGCCAGTACTGCAGCTCAGCTGTATAGAAATGAATGGAGCTTAGTTGCAATACCAAACACTACCCATGGTCAGGGGTGGCGCCTGTTTTTGGAAGACTGCAGCATGTTTTTCACACTCCAGAGAACCCCTTTAAGAACAACCTACAGAGACCTTCTTGTATGTAACCGGGATGCCCGATGTAATAGCAGTTCTATCTCACGCCAAGAGTTTATCCACATCAAAAGACCAATTTCTCTATAAGTACCATATGATCCTAAAGATATTTTTGAGTGAGAAGAAGGGGAGAGCACATGCACAGACGGGGTGTTGGATATAATAGTAAGTTTGTATCTCACCCAAGTGCTTTATTCTTATTAGTGCATGAAGTCCCTCGCAAGTCCATGTCATCCGCTGAGTAACAGTGATAGTAGGACAAACAGGCACATGTGGAGACAAAGACTGCTGGGATAAAAGGCTAAGTTTCTATTCACCCCAAGGGCTTTTATTATTAGTACATGAAGTCATTGCATGTCCTATATCATCCTGCTGAAGTAACAGTGATAGTAGGACAAACAGGCACATGTGGAGACAAAGACTGCTGGATAAAAAGGCTAAGTTTCTATCTCACCCCAAGTGTTATTCTTATTAGTACATGAAGTCACTTGCAATGTCCTATATCATCCTGCTGAAGAACAGTGATAGTAGGACAAACAGGCACATGTGGAGACAAAGACTGCTGGATAAAAGGCTAAGTTTCTATCTACCCCAAGTGCTTATTCTTATTAGTCATGAAGTCACTCGCATGTCCCTATATCATCCTGCTGAAGTAACAGTGATAGTAGGACAAACAGGCACATGTGGAGACAAAGACTGCTGGATAAAAGGCTAGTTTCTATCTCCCCAAGGGCTTATTTAATAATACAGGTCACTTATTCCATATTATTTCCTAAGTGATCCTGCTAATGCCATTGAGGTGGCAGGAGAGGAGAGGATCAGCCAGGCAGAGTCTGTGCATACAAAAGTTTTATCTCACCCGAGTGCTTTATTTATCAGTTACGGACTTTCTATCATTTCCATAAGATCTGAAGATGTTTTTGAGTGAGAAAAAGAGGATACACCCAGACAGGGGTGCTGTATATCATATGGTCATTTCTTCTCACCCAAAGTATTTCTTCATATAATTACATAGTCAGGGATCCTATAATTCCTTTAAGATCTTGTAGATAATTTTTTTTTTTTGGGGGGGAGAGATATAGCAAAAGTAGAGGACATTGACTTAAAGCAAACTTCTATCTCACCCAAGTGCTTTATTCATGTAAGTATAAGTCAGAACGTCCATATTCATCCTGCTGATGCTTCTGATTGTGTTAGACAATGTATTCTCCAATGTTTACTGGTGCAGGTGTTATGGGGACATCGTAGCATCTAGTCTCCAGCCTTTGCCTCATAACACACGGACCTATGGATTTAGAAAACCACAGAAATATAATCTGTCAGGGGAAATTAATGAGTCAGGATTAGTCACATTTAACGAAAGCTTCTAATTTGTGCATAGAAATTCATTGGGTTTAGTGTAAACATGGCCCAAGGGCTCTAGAAGCCCCCTCGCTGCTTCCTAGAGATATCAGCTTTAGAAACCCCAGCCGCTAGTTAAAAAAAAACAAACATTTACAGTATAATAATATTACAAATCAATATTATTTATTATAATGCCATATAGTACACAGGTAGAATCCTCACAACACCCATAATAGTGTCCCTATAACACCACCATATACTACATGGGGAACAGCCCCACATAAAATGTAATATTGAGGCCTAAGTCAAGATGTGAAGGTGTTTATAAAGAGAACTGGTCATCAGGTTTTGTCCCATTAAGCTACTAGTCCCCTCAGACAGGGTAGTGAAAAGTCTGAATTCAATCTTTTATGAAATTAACCGTTTACTCCTATAAAAATATTCCCCAAAGTCAGGCCAATGGTGACTCTTCCTCACCTCATTTTCACATGAGATAAGTTTAGTGGTTGCAGGGGGTGTTCAATTAAGAAGCCCCTGTATTCAGTTCCATAGCACCTACAAAACATATACTGGTGTCATATTAAAAAAAAAAAGATAGAAACTCATTTCAAATGACACAGTTCTGCCTATTATTTTAGCTGTCTGTATGTCTGGTTTTGTAGCTCACAGAACCATAGCTTGATTCTAATCTTTTTAAACTAATACAAACAGCTTTGTCTCTAGGTGCTTTAAAACCAAAGATAGGGGCCTGAAGTGAAACTCAACCTGCAACCACAGGTAAACAGGTGAGATTCACATAAAAGAGGGATTCTAGAAAGGACAAATCGTACCTGACTGAGGGAATGATAGTATAGTTAGGGGGATAAGACCTGCTACAGGTTCACTTTCAGTTACTACCTATATGTAGAAGATAAAGACCCCATGTATACAAAGTGGTCTTTCCAAGGTTGTAGCTATAGGGATTTAGAGTCAGGGTTGCACCAGCCATGAGGCTAGTTGAGCCTCTTGCCTCAGGTAGCAAAATTCTGTAGTTTGTCCGTATCAGTCGGGTTGCCCGACGGCCACGCCCCCCCGATTTGCGTTGCATAAAAGCCGGCGCCGATGCGCCACAATCCAATCGCGTGCGCCAAAAACCCGGGGCAATTTAGGCCAAAACGGAAAAATTCGGGAAACCCAACGGAAATGCATCCCACGGACCCTTAGTAAATGTGCCCAGTGTCTCTTCAGCATCGGGTGTTAGACAACCCATGAAGAACCCACTTACTAAAGAAAACCCTTATTACTACTGGATGGGGCAGTGGGGTGACACCTTTCTATAGGTCGTCCAGGCAAGCAGAGAGTTTAGGTTCACCCCTCTTTAGAGGTGTTATACCCAGACAGTAATGCCACCAAATGCCAGAACCTGGATCGAGTGGGACTAACCCAGGCTGTTTCAGGATTGTTCCACTTTCCCCAGACGGTGAGAAGGTGTTGTTATCCATTTTCAATCTCTTCTATGGCTATCTCCCAAAATATGGGAGGACAAAACATGTATATCATCGTAAAAAAATCAAACAGCACCTGAAATATTGGGGGTCCCATATCACAAATCAATCCTACCCCCAAATTGGTCCTAGTGCTCACTGATGGATTCTTCCAATATTGCAGCACGCTTCCAAAATGTATAAATCAGAGTATAAAATCAGATCATAAACTAAAGCTAAAGCCATGTACCGGTTAATCGGGGACAGTGAGTTATTTTGGATAGATCCAGATTTAAAGCGACTGAGGCACCAAAACCTTCTGTAACACAGTAATGAAAAGTAACAAAGTATCGAAGCACAAAGCAGACTCTTCTATTCTTCTTCTCAATCTATTTTTGATGTGCATGTGATTCCGATACTACGCCAGGATATATAAAGCCCCTTACCTTATAATAAGACCCCCCGCAGGAGAAGAAAAACGTGGGAGGATTGCAGAAAACACAAGTGTAACAAACACATCCCTATAAATACAAACACACTGGAAGCTGGATTGTGGAGCGACTCCGGTCCTTCGTACCAGGCAATCTCAAGGAAATGACATCCGTGTTTTCTCGGCTGATTACAGGTTGGGAAACAAAAGCCATTTAAATCTCAGTCTACGGAATGTGGCTTTTCAGGATTTCTGGATTCTCATCAGAATATGGATCAGTAGACTTACTATATGCATGTATGAAGCAGTGCCTAAAGGTCAAAATCCATCCTGATAATCCAGGGACACTTACTCATAGATCCAGGCACCGGGACTGTGATAATCTTCTTATATTTGTTATCCATGGCCTCCTTCCTTCTAAAATCAACTTTTATAATTATGCTAATGAGTTAGAAGGGCTCTGGATTCACGGGCAGTTACAGTGATTCCCCCTCCCCCTGCTCCCTTGGCACTTCCACTCTCCCTCTGAATGATGGAATTTGAAGCTACAGTACAGAGGGGCTCTGGTAACGCCCCTCATAGCCCGTCTGGCTCATAAGCATATTTTAAAAAGTTTATTTGAGCAGGAAGGAGGCCATAGATAACAAATACAAGAAGACTACCACAGTCACAGTGCCTGGATCTATGAGTAATGTCCCTGGTTTATCAGGATGGATTTTCATGGTAGATTTCCTTTAAAGAGAACCCAAGAACTGGGAAGTATTTGTCCTTTTAAACTCTGTGTTGTACTTGTCCTTTGTTATTCCTCCAAGAAATAAATTGACAACTGGGTGTTTCTATTCCTTCTTATCAACAGGGAGTGTCCCTACCACAACTGGGGGCTCTGATTGGGCAGTGTCAGACCACGTAGAGAAACACCTCAAAAACTGGTGATGCCAAGATGTCAATTTATTCATAGATATCCTGGAGGAATAATAGAGGAATTTTTCCAGAATCGTTTTAGCATTTGGAATAGTTAAAATAACTAACTTAAAGGTTAGGTTTTTCCAATATTACAAACAAGATAAGAGATCACATGATGAGAGAGACGAGCGGGTTATGGGCGGCCCGGTGGCTTAGTGGGTGGCACTTCTGCCTTGCAGTGCTGGGGACCTGGGTTCTAGTCCCAGGTCAACACTGCAAGAGTTGTATGTCTCTCCGTGTTTGCATGGGTTTCCTCCGGGTCCTCCGGTTTCCTCCCACACCTCAAAACATACTGGTAGGTTGATTAGATTGTGAGCCCCATGGGGACTGATTTGTCATGCTGTGTGCGCTATATAAATAAAGAATTATTATTATTAATATTCCCAGAAATTAATCCTGTGGATAAGTCCTAAAAACAAAAACTTAAGAATTCTAAATCCAAGACCAAATTTCTCATAACTAGAGCATCTCACTATCACATGTTATGGAGCTGAGACAAATCTCCTTTCCGTATAATCTATTTTAAGTAGCTGCAGAGATTTATAAGCGCCTCATTATAATAAAATGTTAATGGAGCGTGATGGTTCGCCGCTATCATCTCCATATAAATAGCAGCGGAAGAAACTCTTTGTTTTGTACGGGAGGAAGAATACTCGGATTGGATTGCTTTAGATTTCTGTCATAGAACGTTCTAAATGAGGCCTAATAATCGTATTGGCAGCGGCGCAGAGATCGAATAGAAGACAATGCGACTGAGATTACGCCATCTCCCGCACGTCTTCATGACTTCAGAGACGGGGACGAGGCCGGGTGCTGGCTGATAGAAGGCCTCTGTTCACATTTGGCAAAAAAGAGGAAAACAAATAGCGAGATTTCAGATGGATTGGCTCTAGCTGATGGAGTATCTACATATGCATAAGTTAAACCGAAAGGGGGTACATTTACTAAGGGCCCGATTTGCGTTTTCCCCAACGTGGTACCCAAATTTTTTCTGATACTGCGCGCCATTTTCCTGAATTGCCCGGGTTTTTGGCCGCACGTGATCGGATTGTGTCGCATGCGCCGGCATGCACGCGACGGAGATCGCTGACACGCGCTTACCTTCACCAAGTATGGATCGTGAACTCCGGCGGACCTCGGCGGACTTCAGCCCAGCAGCGACACCTGGTGGAAGGCGGGAGGAACTGCCATAGTGAATCGCCGGAAGACCCAACCACCGCAGGCGAAAGCTACATCAGTACAGGTCAGTACATCTCTATAATGTCCTATATGATACTATTAATGCTTAGGAGCTTACGAATGAGAGAGAAAAGACACAGTCACAGCACAGACAGAGTCTTCTGGAGATAAACATAAGTTTCTATCTCACCCCAAGTGCTTTATGTACATCAGTACAGGTCAGTACATCTCTATAATGTCCTATATGATACTATTAATGCTTAGGAGCTTATGAATGAGAGAGAAAAGACACAGTCACAGCACAGACAGAGTCTTCTGGAGATAAACATAAGTTTCTATCTCACCCCAAGTGCTTTATCTACATCAGTACTGGTCAGTACATCTTTATAGTGTCCTATATGATTGTATTGATGCTTCTGAGTGAGAGAGAAAAAACACAGGCACAGGCCGAGTCTTCTAGATATAATATCAAGTTTTTGTCTCACCTCAAGTGCTTTAACCACACCAGTACGAAAGAGAAAAGACAAGGTAAGACACTTGCAGAATCTTCTAGATATACAGACGGTCCCCTACTTAAGAACACCCGACTTACATACGGCCCCTAGTTACAAACGGACCACTGGATGTTGGTAATTTGTTGTACTTTAGCCCTAGGCTACAATAAACAGCTGTAACAGTTATCACAGGCGTCTGTAATTAAGATTTTTTATTAATCCTGGTTCTTTTGACAATCCAACATTTTTAAAATCCAATTGTCAAAGAGACCAAAAATATTTTGACTGGGGTTACAATAATAAAGTATACGGTTCCGACTTACATACAAACTCAACTTAAAGGGGTTCTCAGGAGGTGGAAAAACATGGCTGCAGTCTTCCAAAAACAGCACCTCACCTGACCATGGTTACTGCCAGTACTGCAGCTCAGCTGTATAGAAATGAATGGAGCTTAGTTGCAATACCACACACTACCCATGGTCAGGGGTGGCGCTGTTTTTGGAAGACTGCAGCCATGTTTTTCCACCTCCAGAGAACCCCTTTAAGAACAAACCTACAGAACCTATCTTGTATGTAACCCGGGGACTGCCTGTAATAGCAAGTTTCTATCTCACGCCAAGAGTTTTATCCACATCAGAAAAGACCAATTCTCTATAATGTACCATATGATCCTAAAGATATTTTTGAGTGAGAAAGAAGGGAGAGACACATGCACAGACGGAGGCTGTTGGATATAATAGTAAGTTTCTATCTCACCCCAAGTGCTTTATTCTTATTAGTGCATGAAGTCCCTCTGCAATGTCCTATATCATCCTGCTGAAGTAACAGTGATAGTAGGACAAACTGGCACATGTGGAGACAAATACTGCTGGATAAAAGGCTAAGTTTCTATCTCACCCCAAGGGCTTTATTCTTATTAGTACATGAAGTCACTCTGCAATGTCCTATATCATCCTGCTGAAGTAACAGTGATAGTAGGACAAACAGGCACATGTGGAGACAAAGACTGCTGGATAAAAGGCTAAGTTTCTATCTCACCCCAAGTGCTTTATTCTTATTAGTACATGAAGTCACTCTGCAATGTCCTATATCATCCTGCTGAAGTAACAGTGATAGTAGGACAAACAGGCACATGTGGAGACAAAGACTGCTGGATACTTCAAGTACTCTGAAGTCATGTCCTCACACTGCTGTGGCCTGCGCTGTCTGTGGACAGTGTTAGGCATTGTCTATGGAGAGATGAGTAATCATATCTTTGTCTATGCTGTTAGTAGCAGCAGAACTGTAAAATATGGATTTATATTTCTGGTATTGTAGCTTCTCCAAGTGCACTGTGCAAATGTGTCCTCACACTGCTGTGCTCTCTGAAGACAGCGTTAAGTATTGACCCTGGAGAGATGTGTAATCATACCTTTGTGTATGCTGCATGCCCTAAAGACTGCTACAGGGGAAGAGCTGTGAAGTAGGTCTATGTAGAGAGATAAGAGAACATCCGTATAGAATATCCAGATATACTCCCGAAATATAAACTTATATTTCACAGTCCTGCTGCTACAAATAACATTCACAAAGGTAAGATTACACATATCTACAGGGACAATACCTAACGCTGGCTGCAGAAAGCACAGAGCACAGCATTGTAAGGACATTATATCATGGAGAAGCTACAATATTGGAATATCAATCCATAATTCACAGTCCTGCAGCTACTAACTACATACACAAAGGTCAGATTACACATCTCTCCAGGGACAATAACTAATACAATTGGTAGTGCTGCAGGGGAGCCCAGGAACTTGCTGTTAATACACTTGTTGCTGATATATTTAGTGACACAGGAGGCTTCCTGGAAAATCAAAGGCTGAGACCCAAAGTATTTTGTGACTGTGACTCACAACGAAATCCTCGCACTTCTGTATGAAATCATCAGCTCTGCATACAAGGACTGTCACCCAGCTTTCCCAGACACCTGAAGTACCTGCCTAGCTATACAGCAATATAAAAAAGTGAACTGCACTGGCTCGGCATGTATCTGCCATTCAGAATTCTGGCAAAGCTGAGTAACAATCCATTCCTTGTTCAATGGCAATGCTAACATCACCTAGGAAAGCTGGGTTATAGCCATAACAGCCACTGTGAGTGGTATCCAGCATTACCAGACCACACAATGCCAAATCCAAACATTTAGGCTCTGATACAACTATACCGCCATACAAAATATCTAAGCAATCTCACTTTTCAGGACCCTAGGAAAGCTGAGTGGTGTAGTATAGTAAAGTATATACTCAAACTGCGGATACATACATTTATTTAAAAAAAAAACAGATACATAATATGAAATCAGATGAAATCCATTTTTCAATGTTTCATCTACGTCTGGGAAAGCTGGGTTACAAGCAATAAAGCCACCATTATAGTTGTCATAACTGGTGTTATACAACCTTCTCATACTAGATATGAGCCAGTACAACCTATTCAAAAATATTGAAATATAAATAATCAGATTTGCCTTTCAGGTTTCCAGGAAAGCTGTGTGACAAGATCTCGAAAACAGATCAGCAGTCACTCAGCTTTTCTGTCAAACCTTGATAATATTAATAATAAAGCTGGATTATAACTATCACGATCACATCTTTAGACCCCATTAGGAGAATTATCAAGAGTTACCCAGCTTTCCCAGACTACAGAATGGCAAATCTGCTTAGTTGTAAAGAAGTACAGCTCATTTACCCATTTATAACTCTAACTTTAGCTTTTCAGTACTCCTGGAAAGCTGTGTGAAAGTTGATCTGACATGTGTAAAATTGGTTGTCACCCAGCTTTCCTAAGAACAGATAAGCATACCCTAGTTATACAGAATTTAAAATCCATGGAACGAGAGGGAGCATTTTACACCAGTACATTTCTAAATGTTATCTGTTTCTGGGAAAGTTAGGTTGCAAGCCAAATGGATATCACATAATTCCACATGGATAATGCTATCCAGCTTTTCCAGCCTCCAGAATGACAAATGACAATATTGAGTCAATACAGCCCTTTCTCTGATATCCAAGAACAAGAAAGTATGTTTGCTTTTCAGAGCTATAGGAAAGCTGGGTGATAATATTTTGATAAAAACACTGTCACTCAACTTTTCTTGCAAATGACATGCATTTTTATTGAGAAAATACCTGTTTCTAGGAAAGCTGGGTCACAGACAATATAGCTACCTCAGCTGCTACCATAGGGGTTCTACCCAGCTTTCCCAGCCTCCAGAATCAAGAAGTTATGGATCAATTCAACAGATGCTCTTAGATTCAAGTCAAACAAAGTAAATTTACTTTTCAGGGCTCTAGGACAGCTGGATGAGCATTGATCTATAATATAATAGCTGTCACTCAACTTTACTATGGACTAACATACAAAATGTCTATAAAACCATTTCTTAGTCATATCAGTTTCTGGGAAAGCTGGGTTACAACCAACATGATTACCTCTGCAGTTTGGATAGAAGGGGCAATCCAGCTTTCCCAATCTCTGAAATGACAAGCTCACCAAATTATGAAATAATACAACCCTCTGATATTCAGGGCTCTAGGACAGCTGGGTGAGAGTCATTCACTATGGACCAAATATACAGGTTTCCACTCAGCTTTCCTATGAACTACTGAGCCTTTCATGATTTCAGAAAAGCTGTGTGACTTTGGTTGTAACCAACAAAGATTACCTCTGTACCATAGGGACTGCAACTCAGCTTTCCCAGACCTATCCAGCTTTCCCAACCTCCAGAATGACAAACTTGCTGAATTATAAAATAATACAACCTCCCTATTCAAGACTAACACATCGGCTTTTCAGGGCTCTAAGACAGCTTGGTGAAGGTCAATAATCAGATCAAATATACAGACTTTCACTCAGCTTTCCTAGGAACTAGCTTACAAACATTTCTACTGAGCCAATCCTGGAAAAGCTGGGTCACATATCAATCCAACCCATGTTCTTAAAAATCCAAGCACAACAAAACAGATTTGCTTCAGAAAAGCTGTGTGACTTGAGTTGTAACCATCAACGTTACCTTTGTATAATAGGGAGTGCAACACAGCTTTCCCAGGCTTCTGAATGACAAAGTCAACCAATGAATGAATCAATTAACATTTAAGGCTAACAAAACTGATATGCTTCTCAGGGCTCTAGGAAAGGTGGGTGGGGATTTATCACAATGGACCAAGCATAAAGGTTTTCACTCACCTCTGCTGAGTCATTTCTAGAAAAGCTGGGTTATTACCCCTACAGCTTCCATATTGTTTACGACCCAGCTTTCCCAACCTCCAGGAAAAACAAACTTACTTAATTATGAAATAATACAACCAATTCTTTTATACTTAAACCTAACTAAGCTGATTTGCTTCTCATGGCTCTAGGAAAGCTGGTTGGAGATTTTTTTACAATGGACCAAGCATAAATGTTATCACTCAGCTTTCCTAGAAACTCACTTCTACTGAGCTTTTTTTTTTTAAATGTTGGGTTATTACCCCTACAGCTGCCATATTGTTTACTACCCAGCTTTCCCAACCTCCAGAAAAACAATCTTGCTTAATTATGAAATAAAACAACCCTTTCATTTATACTTAAGCCTAACAAAGCACATTTGCTTTTCAGGTTTCTAGGAAAGCTGAGTGCCAATTGATCACATTTCACAAAGCAGTGTTACTCAGCTTTCCAAAAAAGCTTGGAGAGCCCCCTACAGCTTCCATATTTTTTCCTACCCAGCTTTCCCAAACTCCAGTTACGTATTACCCTTTGTAAAAATCCCAACACAACAAAACAGATTTGCTTTTCAGGACTTTAGAAAAGCTGTGTGAGCAACATTTAACTTATTGGATGTCACCTAGTTAAAGGGAAGTCTGGGTTTTTATGAACAATTCCTTTAAGTAACAGTAAGGTATGATGATGACTTGTCCACAAGGTGTATAATGACCCCCAACCCTGAGATGAGAAGAAATACAGTCGCCCCCCAGGTCCTGGAGATGACGAAATGTAAGATTTGGTGGAGAGTTGGTGAAACTTTTTGTACCTGATAGACGTCCCGGAGCCCGCACCAGGTCCTCAGCATCACCTGGCATGTCCGTGCCCTGTGCGTGTACCACCTCCGCACCGCCGATACAGTCAGATTCCACACAAAGCGGCTCCCGCTGCACAGCATGTCCTCCACCCCGCACATAAACACAGAAGCCATGGCTGCTGCACCGAGAGAGAGCGGCTAGAGCCAAGCGACAAGAGACAAACTCGTCTTTCACTTCAGTTTCCTGGGCTGGATCCAACTTCTGCTTGAAGTCCGGCCAACGCCTGCAGCGGCACAATCCTATCCCGGAGCATCCACGTCTGACCCTCCCAGCTCCAAAATCAAACTTCTTGGAACAGAAAATTTTACCAAAATTTTCAAATCATCCAAATGATCTTTTTATGGGGGTCCAAGGATGACGGTCCGGTAGTCCTAGGCGCCTAGAGGTGGCGGACTACACATCCGCAGAGCGACCTTGGCACAGGGTATTATCTGGGTTAGGGACTGACGGCAAAGATTAGAGCTTGATGAAGGAAAAGCAATCTGTTTCCGAGGATAAAAAGTCACGTAATGGTATTAATGAAGAGATCCTTAGCCGAGACGGAGATGAATCACACAAGGCTGTAAACAGCGGCATAATGGCCCCCAGGAGGATACATGTCGTTATGGTGAGAGGGAGGCTACGTGCCGGCACCCCGGGGGACCACCACGGTTCACGCTACTACTACTTACTTGTCTTTATATAATCTAATGGGTGAAAGAAAAGCTCGCGAGGAAAGGAATTTTAAAGAAGATAGCTGCAGTATTCAGGGGGGCGGGTGATGGTTGAAAGACGTAGATGTATGCCTATAGCATATAGCGGCCCGGTAGTCAAATAGGGAGCTGATGGGTAGGGGGGGACTGATCTGGGCCACCAGCCGTACTGGAAGTTCATATCATGGTGAAGTAGTTAGGTAGCCCATAAATCGAGCGGCCCCCCCCGCTAAGAAATTGGCTTCAAAGTCACCTTAAAAGGATCAGGGGTTCTTGTCACTCCGCTTATAAGGACAGTAAGTGGTTATTCATATCCCTGTTAAAAGGGACGCAGATTTTGTTCTTCTAACCAATCCTATTATAACCGCGTTAGAAAAGGGACAGTAGTTTGAGTTCTTCATCCTTTAAGAGAGACAGTAGTTTGGTTCTTCATCCCTTAATAAGGGACAGTTTCGATCTTTCAATCCCTTTAAAAGGGACAGCAGTTGGTTCTCTTCATTCAACTTCTATGGGAAAGCTGTGATGGGTGATCCCGCACATCCAGGACTCCATCTCAGGTCAGCCACTGATCGCTCAATCCCAATGGACTTGACACAGTTATCATCTGTGGTGTCTGTGATGGGACAACCCCTTTAAGTCCTACACACCACATGCATTAGAGAAATAAAGTCAATTTTCAGACAGAATGGTTTGACTATCTGACACATGGGGGGGGTCATTTACTTACCGCGTCTGTTGACGATCAAGTGGCGCGTTCTCAAACGAGGATTCGAGTCTTCCGGCCGTGGAGCCTTAGTAAACTGAGCCCCATGATGTTGGGAAAGCAAATTTGGTTTGGCTAAACTGCAATATGACTGACACTTTATTCCTAAAGGGATTTTCCAGAAAAAACAAAAGAGATATAGTCTGTAGAATGGTCCTCATTATCAGATTGGAAGACACCAGCACCCACCCTACGAGCCTCCAGGGCTAAAAATATTTCTAACTTTCCAATGATTAATATCAATATTTGTGGCCGTCTTGACAACCAGGACCCCGGCCCCCCATAGTTTTCAGTACAGGCGGTCCTTCCTACTTAAGAACACTCGGACTTACAGACGACCCATAGTTACAAACGGACCTCTGGTAATTGGTAATTCTTGTACTTAGTCCTAGGCTACAATAATCGCTGTAACAGTTATCACAGGTGTCTGTAATGACGCTTTAGTGTTTAATATTGATTCTTATGACAACCAACATTTTTAAAATCCAATGTCACAGAGACCAAAAAGTTCTGGTGTGGGATTACCAATGATAAAATTACAGTTCCGACTTACATACAAATTCAATTAAGAAACAAACTACAGACCCTGTCTGTTAGTAACCGGTGGACTGGGGTGCTGTAGCTGATGAAACAGAGAATACAAGAAGAAGAGACAGCGCTATTCTCTGTGTAATTGAATGATCTGCAGTAACCAGGTCTGACCACTACACAGAGAATAGCGCTGTCACCTTCTCTTCTTCTATCTCTGTTCATCAGCTACTATGGGGGGTGCTGGGTGTCAGACCCCCCACCAAGATGATATTAATTCCATGGAAAGTATAAGTATTATTAGCTGGAAAACCCTATAGCCTTATGGATGACGTCTAGATCCATCTTATTGTTCCTATTGTTCCTCCTGATAAGGCGGCTCCTCCTTACACCACTGTTCTGCTGATCATTTTTGCGACCAGAGATTTGTAAAGCGTTTTACAATCTGTCTCTGCCAGGTCAGGATTAGGATGTCACAAGCCCTGTAACCAAACAATCACCAGCCTGTCTCAGAAACGCTCATCCAGGACCTACTTCGATACTGGCTGGGAGTAGGGGGACGGCATGTATAGCAATAGTCATGGAAAAAATGATGAACAATGGATGCTAAAGTAGGCTTAACAAACAAACAAACAACCAACAAAACACACTGAAACATTTGCACACGCTAATACATTTTGTAACTTTGACTTGTATTCGTCACTATTCCTGAGGCGCGCCGCACGCGGAGCGCTGCCTGCTTCCAACACTTGTTATCATGATAGTTTAATCAGCGCTTGTTCGGTGGTTTTCTGGCGTACAAGAATGACCTGAATATAAGATGCCAATGCCTGGCTGTATGTTTACATATAACAACAAACCCCCAAAAACAACCATCCCCGGCAGAACAAAACACCCACGCACCCCCATGCGAACCAGGGGAGTCGGGACGAGAAGATGCCGAGCATCTCAAGACGAAGGCGCCCCGTGGGCGAGGAAAGAAAGGGGCACCTCCACGGCAATTGGTGGTATCGAGAGGTTTTGAATAAGGGTGTCACCCTGTGTCTCAGTGGCGCGCTGCTCATTATAATAACCCATATCCTGCGCCCATATCACACAAGGCCCACAATCTATTTCACCATTCTGGTCTTCCTGTCTCTGGGCTGATCTTCCTGTTTCTGGTCTGGTCTGCGCCAAGCTGGATTGGGGGTGGGGGGCTTGGCTCCAATTGCAACACCACCGGTATGGATGATGGCCCCCCTATTGATAGTAACTAGATGGGTTGGGATACGTTGGATAGAGGATAGATAAATATGCAGATGAGATAGAAAAATGATACTGGAGGATGAGATAGATCTATAGAATAGATAAGACGATAGCTCCTAGATCGTGACCAACTAGATCGATCGCATCGCTCGATAGACTAGATAGAAGAGTATGAGATAGATAGGCGTAGACATGAGAATAGATAGAAGAGACATAGCTAGATAGATAGACCACAATGAATATATAGATAGCTCGATCAGCTAGATAGCTCTGCGCTCCCTCAGCTATCTTGGCGATAGATCAGCATCCTCGCTAGCTCTTCGCTCGCTCAGCTCGCTTCTGCGCTCCTCTCGCTCTAGATAGATATGAGATAGATATGAGATAGATAGATATGAGATAGATAGATAGATAGATAGATATGAGATAGATAGATATGAGATAGATAGATAGATAGATAGATATGAGATAGATAGATATGAGATAGATAGATATGAGATAGATAGATAGATAGATAGATAGATAGATAGATAGATAGATAGATAGATAGATAGATAGATGATATAGATGGATTCTATAAATGGATACTAGAATAGGTAAATAGATAGAATATTAGGACAGAATGTAACATATTTGGATTGTCCTTTTACAGCTGTTTCACTTCACTTTCTTAGTTTACTCTTTGGTCCTGGACCACACCCTGGCAAAAGTGACGGTACAAATGGCAGTTTCTAGACAGGATATTAAGTCACTTTTACTACTGATCCAAGTCCTTGTTAAAGCATAAAAATAACACATACCCGTTATATACAGTACAGGGAGCTCCCACAGCAGAGGATCACTACAGCCACTGTGTATGTGCCATGTGTCACATTATTAATGACATCTCTTTATTTGTCCTTCTAAGAAGTCAGAAAATGAAGCAAGAATGTGAATAGTCTTATTAAAAATCCCCCATAGTGTTTTAACGTTGGTGTCTCCATGGTTACAGACTACAAACAAACTGCGTAGTCTGGTGCTGCAGTCATATCGCCATGAATATGTCCATAGGTGATGAATAGCCATTAAAAATATATAGGTAAGCGACACAAAAGAAGTGCAAAAATAAAATGAGTGCAGAGTCAGACTACAAATTTTGTTTGTAGTCTGTAACCATGGAGACATAGATCTGATTTAGTACAATATAAGATCGTTGAGTAAGACTTTCCCTTTAAGACGCCGTTAGAACTCCGGAATATAAGAGTATATTTTACCGATGTTGTATCGGGTTGTCAGGTTAATGGTAAACAATGTATTTTGCCTTCACGCTTCACGGACAAAAATTCCAATTTTTGGGTCCAGTGGTTCTTTAAGACCGGGAAAAGGGTAAAAGCAGATAAATCACGCTGGTGAGTAGAGCCATGACCTAAGATGGGACAGATTCTGCTCCCCCACTAATCAGATATTGAAAGATAATAGGCCATCAAAAAAAATTGGTTAAAAAAACCATACAAAACTGTCTGTTAACGATTTAATGTACAGTGGTCCCCTACTTAAAGGAACACTACCACTTAGAATGGCAGGGGTAAGCTGTAGTACCGAGCACCAGTCCAGGGTGACTCAGGGTGAGCTGAGTGCCCGGTACTTACTTTTGTTAGTGTATAAACCGCTGTATCTGGTTTTTAACACTTTTTAAACTTTAGAGCGAGAAGCTTCGGCGCTGCGGCGACCCGTGGCATCCGCGCAAAGCATCCCCCGTATTTCCTAGTTCGATTAGGGCGCGCGCACGCTCGTGCGACGCAGAGGCCGAGCCTGTTCTGGGTCTAGAGTTTAAAAAAGTGTTAAAACCGCGATTACAGCGGTTCATTTTATAACACTGACGACAAGTAAGTCCCGGCACCAGCTCACCCTGAGTGAGTGCTCGGGTACTTACTGCTTACCCCTGCCATTCTAAATGGTAGGTTTACTTTAAGGACACCGATTACCGACAACCCTAGTTACAGACAGACCCCTAGACCCTCGGGTGAAAGCTTCTGGCTGGTTAATATAGTCCCAGATTGTAATATCACTGTTAATGGTGTCTGTAATGAAGCTTTATTAATAATCCTTGGTTCCCATTACAGCAAAAAAATGTGTAAAATCCAATTGTCACTGGGGCCAGATTTTATTTTATGGATATGCGACAATTATAAACTATTACAGTTTCAGAACGTTACATAAAAATTCAACTTAAGACACAAAACTACGGAGAAAAAAAACCCTATCTGGTACGTAACCCGGGGACTGCCTCGTAATTACGCTCCCTATAGTGGGGGAAGTGTGGGGACCCAGGACCACCCATTTCACTGTAGAGACCCTAATTAGTTATCTCAGGTACTGAAACCCCACTAAATCTATTTTAATTAGGGTTTCTGGTGTCAGATGGGTGGTCCTGGGCTAGAACGGACACCCTGGCTCCACCCACCTGACAGTTTAGCGCCGAAAATATTGACAATGATTATTTTAGAATAGGGGGGGCTAGAGCAAAGAATCCAATCATTAGATTCAGTGGAATATTGGGGCTGATTTACTTACCCGGTCCATTTGCAATCCAGCGACGCGTTCTCTGCGGTGGATTCGGGTCTTCCGGCGATCCACTGAGGTAATGCGCCCGATGTCCACCAGGTGTCGCTGTGGCGCTGAAGTCTGTTGGATTGCACCGGAGTTTCCCGTCCTATCTTGGGTGCAGGTAAGCACGTGTCAAGCGACACCTTTTTTTTAAAAAAATGCGGCGGTTTTTCCGAATCCTTCAGGTTTTCTTATGGCCACAATATTCGTGTAACCCGTCGGAAAAAGTGATTTGGCCCCTTAGTAAATGAGCCCCATTGTCTATTAAAGAATATGTGTAGCGTTGCATAATTTGTGTGCCCTATATAAATAAAGGATTTATTATTGTTATTATTATTAATAAAGTGATTTGCCAATTATCATTGGCAAAGAGAGTAATCATTTCTCTTCAAGGAATCTTTAAACTATGATAGATGTCCACATGTAATGGATGTAGACTTCCCCTTTAAGATGTCCTATAACTATAATATTCCATGAATATTCCATGTTCTTATGTGACAGATCCGGAATGTGCTCTTTTCCTTTGCTTCTAAATAACAGAAACTTTGATTTTTTTTTTTTTTGCATGTTTCTCCTTATAACTTATATAACTACAGTGATAGTTATAGGACATCTTAAAGGGGAAGTCACACTCTATACATGGGGACATCTATACATATTTAAAGATTCCTTGAAGAGAAAGATTACTTCTTTGCCAATGAAATTGGCAATCACTTTATTAAGATATAATAAACTTTAATAATAATCCTTACTTATATAGGGCACACCAAAATTATGCCAACGCTCACATATTCTTGAATAGACACATGGGGCTTCATTTACTAAGGGGCCAAAATCACTTTTTCGAGCGGGTTACCGAAATTGTTGGCCCAGAAGCAAACCTGAAGGTTCGAAAACCGCCGCATTTTTTTAAAAAAACGGTGTCGCTTGGACACGTGCTACCTGCACCCAAGATAGGGACGGGAAACTCCGTGCACATCCAACAGATTCGTCGCAACAGCAGCCACTGGTGGACATCGGGCGCAATTACCTCACGTGGATCCGGCCGGAAGACCCCCGAATCCCCGCAGAGAACGTCGTTCGCTGGATTGCAAATGGGACAGGGTCAAGTAAATCAGCCCCACATATTCACTGAATCTAATGATTGGATTCTTTGTCTAGCCCCTCATTCTAAAATATCATTGGGCAATATTTTCGGCGGCTAAACTGTCAGGTGGGTGGAGCCAGGGTGTCCGTTCAGCCCCAGGAACCACCCTCTGACACCAGAAACCTAATTACAATAGATTGTAGTGGGGTTTCTAGTACCTGAGAAACTATTAGGGGCTCTACAGTGAATAGGGGTGGTCCTGGGCTGGTGAGTAGAGCCATGACCCTAAGATGGAGACAGATCTGCTCCCCCACTACATCAGATATTGAAAGTAATCTAGGACCATCACAAAAAAATTGGTTAAAAAACCATACAAAACGTCTGTTAACCTATTTAATGTACAGGTGGTCCCCTACTTAAGGAACAAACTACCACTTGAATGGCAGGGGTAAGCTGTCCAGTACCGAGCACCATCCAGGGTAGACTCAGGTGAGCTGGTGCCCTGGTACTTACTTTTGTTAGTGTATAAACCGCTGGCTATCTGTTTTTAACACTTTTTAAACTTTATGAGCAGGAGCTCTCGAGCTGCGGCGCGACCGTGGATCCGCGCAACACCCCGGCTATTCTCCTATTGTTAGGGCGCGCGCACGCTCGTGCGACGCAGAGGCCGAGCCTGTTCTGGGTCTAGAGTTTAAAAAAGTGTTAAAACCGCGATTACAGCGGTTCATTTTATAACACTGACGACAAGTAAGTCCCGGCACCAGCTCACCCTGAGTGAGTGCTCGGGTACTTACTGCTTACCCCTGCCATTCTAAATGGTAGGTTTACTTTAAGGACACCGATTACCGACAACCCTAGTTACAGACAGACCCCTAGACCCTCGGGTGAAAGCTTCTGGCTGGTTAATATAGTCCCAGATTGTAATATCACTGTTAATGGTGTCTGTAATGAAGCTTTATTAATAATCCTTGGTTCCCATTACAGCAAAAAAATGTGTAAAATCCAATTGTCACTGGGGCCAGATTTTATTTTATGGATATGCGACAATTATAAACTATTACAGTTTCAGAACGTTACATAAAAATTCAACTTAAGACACAAAACTACGGAGAAAAAAAACCCTATCTGGTACGTAACCCGGGGACTGCCTCGTAATTACGCTCCCTATAGTGGGGGAAGTGTGGGGATAATCTCAGGACAAATATGTCTCATATGGTTATATACAAGGAATGATATTATCTGATATTTTTATTAACCTACTAAAAAATTACCCCATAAACAATGTGAACGTTTGCACAAAGACACAGAATACAAAGCAGATACTGAGCGGCTGCGACCAAAACAGGGACAACAAAGGGGACGTTATGTGACACAACACGAATGTGTCATCCTATTGTACCAGAGGCAATGAATAAGAGCAAGTGAGAAATATATCATCCAGATAATTGCACCTAAACACAGCCAAACATCATAATATAAGGTGATACAATGTGTCATGTAATATTATATAATATTTAGTTTACAATACAATGCTGGCTAAAACTTGATACATTGGGGCAGATTTACTTACCCGGTCCATTAGCGATCCAGCGGCGCGTTCTCTGCGCTGGATTCGGATCCGGCCGGGATTTATTAAGGCAGCTCCTCCGACGCCCACCAGGTGGCGCTGCTGCGCTGAAGTTCCCTGGAACGCACTGGAATACACCGAGCCGGGCTGAGTGAAAATAAGCGCAAGCTCCGCGCCAGATTTTTTTTAAAAATGCGGCGGTTGTTCCGAATCCGTCGGGTTTTCGTTCGGCCACGCCCCCCCCCGATTTCCGTCCCGTGCATGCCAGCGCCAATCGCAAATCGGAAATATTCGGGTAACACGTCGGGAAAACGCGATTCGGGCCCTTAGTAAATGACCCCCATTGTGTTATGCTGACTGTACTAATAATGGCCCAAGCTGCTCCATACATCTACATTTTATTTTAAAGAAATCAAAATGTGTTAGCCCCACCCCAGGGACCGCCCCATCCCAGCTAAGTAACGCCCACTTTCTGGCAAGGCACAAACACCAAAAACAAAATAAAGGCTTAAAGGGAACCTACCACCACGATTCTACCTATAAAGGTAGAACGGGTGGTAAGTGCATGTATGGGACGTGAGGAAGCCAGAGTTCTGCGCAGTAGCTCCGTTCTGCGCATGCTGGCTTCTCATACGAGGGCCAAAGATCTCAGAGTAGGAGGAGTAAAGAGGCTATTGGGCGTGGAGTAGCCGCTGTACAACATTTACATATTAGGGTAATAAAGCTTTCTAAAAGATGGCCGGGACGTGAGGATTAGCTCTAAAAAGGGCTCTCCTCACGTCCCTATACATCCACCTACCACCCGATCTACCTTTATAGATAGAATCGTGGTGGTACGCTCCCTTTAATTTGACTGTAAAATAAGGATTCAGTCCTGCCTTGAGCCCGCCTCCATCCCAGGACTGCCCACTGTAAAATGGGACTACTGTAGGCCACACCCTTTATTTGGCTGAAGCAGACCAAAATTTACCAAGATCATTCATGGAAATTTGAGGACTGTCCTGGAAATTTTCAGCCAAGTCAGTAACAATGGACAATTTAATGTATGGATACAATATAATAACGACCCAGATGGGACTTGAACCCACAATCTTCAGCTCCGGAGGCTGACGCCTTATCCATTAGGCCACTGAGCCCTTGTGTATGACCCCTACCAAGCCAATGTTCTGCAGATTATGTACACAGATGACACTGTCCCTGAATCCCTTCTTTCTATAATCATGGAGCAGAGGTTACTGCAGGTCCCATAAATGTATACGATCACTTACAGCAGAAAATTGATGTAAGGACTGAAATTCAAGGAGCCGGTGATTGTCCACGATGTGAGACTATTATAGAGAACCACAAGTCTATTAATAGTTTTAGTTCAAGTTAAGACCTGCATATAAAACACAAGCCTTAATACATGTCCCTATGTGTATTAGGGAACAGCCACCATTACTATTAGCTCGAGTGGCTCCACTTCTATATTTACCATATTTTATTTTGAGAAAATCATAATACTTAAGTTGCGCCCCAGGGATCGGCCAAATCCCAACTAGGAACTTGCTTTTTTTTGTTGGGGCATGACAAGACACCATCCCCTTTTTTTGGACCAAAACAAGTCAAATTTGCTAGTACTAAATGTAAAATAGAGATGATGATAAGCCCCAGCTGGAGCCCTCTCTTAATCCAATTCAAAAGGTCCACTTTTGGGTAGGCAGCACCATTTATAGGGCATATACACGCATCCATACATTTATACACATGCCTGTATATACTCACTGGCAGCCAGTCTTCTTATCTCAGGGGTGTCAGAGGTTTGATTTCAAGCAACTAAGTATTAACTGCCCCCATGGGGGGAAGTCCTGCCGCCCTGCTGTCCCTCCCCCAACATTTCTTATTAGACCTGTCTGCTCAGGTGTGTACTCTGGAAGATGTGCACTGTTATATACATATGATGATGTACAATGCACAGTATAACCTATATAATGATGCACATCTTCCATTATGTAGTGTGGAAGGTCGGATGGCCGGGCCCCCTGACACTGTGGGCCCCATAGCAGCTACCACCTTTGTAGTTTGCTAGGACTGACTGTAAATTAAAGATGTTAGGGATATAGATACATCCTGTACTAATGTTGCCTTCAATTCAAGTAGGACACTGGCCACTCTTAGAAGGGATTCCAATAGGTCATACAACAATTTGTCAGGGGTGTTTCAGGAAAAACGTGATAACTGTCCAAGAAAATATGGCAAAGTTGAAAACGGCACGATTCAGTCTTTTTTTCTTAGTAAATCGTTATTATTTAGAAAATTATTATTACTTTAACAATTCCAAATATAGATACAACATAATAACGACCCAGATGGGACTTGAACCCACAATCTCCAGCTCCGGAGGCTGACGCCTTATCCATTAGGCCACTGGGCCCTTACAAATGACAAAGAGCAAGTCAGGTTCTTGGATACTATGTACAGGGTGTATATAGCCTCAATCCTTTGTTTTATGATAAAGGAACAGAGGTTACTGCAGGTCACAGGTCACATTGACAAATGGGATCAATTACAGCAGAAAACTGATCGGAGAAATGGAATTTAAGAGTCGGCGATGATCCACGATGTGAGACTATCACAAAAAAAACTAATCTTTGGGTAAGTGTAATGTATCTGTTGCCAGAAGACCTGTATATACAACATCACCCTGTGTATTAGGGAACAATCATCACTACTATGAGGGGCTTGAGGGGCTCCACCTCCATACACATCAGTTTTTTTATTGTAAAAATCCACCGCACCCCGTAAACTGCCCCATGCCAATCAGGAATGCCTAGGCGAGACCCTATCTGTGCCAAATCTGCTACGATTGATAGGAAAATAGGAAAATTTAATATGTTGGCGCAATATAGACAAAGATTATAAATATTATTAATAAGGGAAATGCCTGAGCCGGTACAGAGGGGAAGGGAGGGGGGAGAAGGGAGAAGCTGTGCTTAGTAAGTGATGCATTTAGACAAGACTTCTGTAGTCCACGCCAACATTTTTGGGATAGGTTTTAATAAATGTGTACGCTGTCCAGGATTTAACAAACCAAAATCAACTATTTTAACAAATTATGGGTATAATATAATAACGACCCAGATGGGACTTGAACCCACAATCTTCAGCTCCGGAGGCTGACGCCTTATCCATTAGGCCACTGGGCCCTTGTATGTGTGAGCTCTGTAGCCCGTGTCCTGGAAACTATGTACAAGGTCTATTCAGGCTTTGTTGTTTCTATGATAATGACCGCAGCAGAGGTCACAGGTCACATCCTAACAATGGGGCACTTGGCGCGTGACTGCAAGGAGTTAAGAGTGCGGTATGGGAACTGATCTCAGGCAGATTATTAAAAAAATCACATAGTTTTTTAACTGTAACCTGCTATTTTGCAACAATTTCCAGTAAAAAAATCTGCTGTGGATCCTCACTGGGTTATTCCAGCCTCAATGTCAGACGGGCCCACCGGAGAATCAGAGGATCATCCGATGTCCCCACACTCTTACCACAATAGTGGTCCCCAGAGATCAAGACAGACAACTTTGGAGGCTTCTATGGTCAATTCCCTAGTATTCGATGAAGGTTGGGCCTCTAGAATCATTTTATTAGGTTCCAGCCTTATGGAACCAACATGGAGCTTGTGGAAGTGTAAGGATTGTTTAACAGTAGATTCTACCGTAGTTCTGTCTGTTTAGGGTTCACATTAAAGAGAACCTGTCACCAGGTTTTAACCTAGTAAACTACTAGCCCCATCAGGTAGGAGATGTAGGAAATGTCCTTTCTGAACTCCCACTTTTACATGAAATCTCACTTCTTTGAAATATCTCCTCAAAGCAAATATGACTCTTCTCACCTTATTTGCACATGAGATGAGTCAAGTTTAGTGGTTGCAGGGGTAGTGTCACCTCAGAAACCCCTATCTTCTGTTCTATAGCACCTAGAAACATGATGCTGGTGTCATATTAAAGATAATAATCTCATCTTTCACATCAGGCATGTTCTCTGAGCTACAGAACTGGACTTACAGGCAGTTAAGAATAAGGATCTTTATCTGCAGCTTGCATTTTCAACTATGTCTGTAGCTGTCTGTCACAAAGCCATAGACCACATGTGATGAAAGATGAGAAATGTATCTTTAATATGACACCTTGTTTCCAGGTACTATAAAATAGAAGATAGCGGCTTCTGAAGCCACTCACCCCCTGCAACCAATTGACTCATCTCAGATGAAATTCAAGTGAGAAGAGTCATGTTTGCCTGACTTTGGGGGAGATTTCTTTTTTTTTTTATAGGTAAACTGGTGAGATTTCACATAAAAGATGGCATTTTGGAAAGGAAATTTCATCCTCTACCTGAGGGGGGTGGTAGTTTAGTGCGGTCAAATCTGGAGACAAGTTTCCTTTAACACAAACTGATCCAAAATTTTCTTATGTATCATAAGTATAGAAAACAAACAGTAACGTGACCTTGGCTTTTCCCTGCTGTTGGATCTTGGCTTGTGCCCCTGTGTTTTATCAGGCTCCGCAGACCCACACAGAGACATTTTACTGTATTTGCATTTCTTTTGCATTTGTAAAAAATCCCCAGCAAACCCCCCCCCCCCCAATCATAATATCAAAAAGTTCCAGCCACATGTCAACCAATTAAATAAATCTTTAAAAAAATCATTAAAAAAAAGTCAGTAAAAAAGGAAAAAACAAAAAAAAGCTGAATGGATACACGGCACTAGATGTGCGGGGAGAGGAGCGTCATCTGGACTGCACTCGGCAGATGAAATCATCTCGTCATTTGCATCTCACAATAATAACAAAGCAAATGAGCAGCAGATGTACAATAACAATCTACAGCCATCAACAAGAGGTCAGAGAAATGTTACTGCTACTGTAACCGCTCCGATGGGTGCTGGGAGTCGCCTGACACCAGAATAATTCAGCGCAGTCCCAAAGTGTCAAAACGTTTAACCATGGAGGAAATATTTGGGAATAAAGTAATTCCCCCCCCCCCCCAGGAAAACCCCTCACAAGGGGACAAGTAGATGTCACAGTATAGATAACGATAAGTGGACCCGTTCAGGTTCGGCTTCGCCAAGTTCAGTGAGACACCTTTGAGGGTGTGACCTTATGATTGTCCATTCCCGGCCACTTTGCCAATTAAAGGGTTGATCACAAAACCTGCTGTGTTCTGAACATTGCAGGTTTGGGTCTGCTCAAACCTAATTACTGACAAAAGACAATTGGAAAGAAGCAAAGAGCACCCGTCAGGGGAACTTTCCTGCTCATAGACAATGGATGGGATTCACTAAATCGTGCGCCCGATATCCTGCATGTGTCGCTTCAACGCTCAGGTCCCAGGAGTTCACCTTCTTCTTCCCGCATGCGCCAAAAACCCCTTTTAAATGGGAAATGCGGTCTGCAGACATTTAGTAAACGTGCCCCAATGGATTGAGAGTGAATAAACCATGTACATAGTATCCAGGACACGGACCGTCTCCTCCTTCTATGTGAGGGCCCAGTGGCCTAATGGATAAGGCGTCAGCCTCCGGAGCTGAAGATTGTGGGTTCAAGTCCCATCTGGGATGCTTTTATAACTAAAATGGAAGTTTCCTGAAATTAAGAGGACACTCCACAAATTATAATGCAAATTTGAGAATATCCCTGGCAAATATGGGTGTGGCCTAAGGACTTGGCATCTGGAGGTGGGAAGTCCTGTGAGATTGGAGGGAGCAGTCCCTATAATGCTGCAGCTTGTCTGTGTCCTGTAGCGGAGGTGAGTGCAGTCCCTGCAGAGATGGGGGTGTTGTTGGTTGTGGTGGGGTATATTTTGGTGTGGGTTTACCTGTGTTGTTCAGCCACCAAAATAAAAATTCAAGTACTTGGCCGTCCCTGTGAAAAAAAGGGATCGCAAATTGTGTGTCCGACCTGCGGCTTCAGTCATTTGGGATTCAGTGGACCCCGTTCTCATCATTAGAAAGTTCCTGTGGAGAGGGAATAACTTCTTGTGATGACCAAGTGTTCTAATGCTTGTAACAGGAAAGTAAGTAAGTAGTCCTGGAGCCGGTAAGTCATAGAAATCACTAGCCCCAAATCAAATAGAGAAGGGGCGGGGGACTGTAGGGGGATTTTATTTAATTTTAATGGATGCAGAAGGAGGCGATTGGCCCCTCTTTTTTGGGCAGTAACTAAAGGAGGTGGGGGGCCGGCTTGCAGAGCCCGCCCCATGGTTTTAAAAGCATTGGGGGCACGTGGGGGGGTCCTCTTTCCTTCTGCCTGGACCAAGCGGCGAGAAGTCACCCACCCACCCTGCCCTCAGGATATATTTCTTTTCTAATCTCAGGACAAATATGTCTCATATGGTTATATACAAGGAATGATATTATCTGATATTTTTATTAACCTACTAAAAAATTACCCCATAAACAATGTGAACGTTTGCACAAAGACACAGAATACAAAGCAGATACTGAGCGGCTGCGACCAAAACAGGGACAACAAAGGGGACGTTATGTGACACAACACGAATGTGTCATCCTATTGTACCAGAGGCAATGAATAAGAGCAAGTGAGAAATATATCATCCAGATAATTGCACCTAAACACAGCCAAACATCATAATATAAGGTGATACAATGTGTCATGTAATATTATATAATATTTAGTTTACAATACAATGCTGGCTAAAACTTGATACATTGGGGCAGATTTACTTACCCGGTCCATTAGCGATCCAGCGGCGCGTTCTCTGCGCTGGATTCGGATCCGGCCGGGATTTATTAAGGCAGCTCCTCCGACGCCCACCAGGTGGCGCTGCTGCGCTGAAGTTCCCTGGAACGCACTGGAATACACCGAGCCGGGCTGAGTGAAAATAAGCGCAAGCTCCGCGCCAGATTTTTTTTAAAAATGCGGCGGTTGTTCCGAATCCGTCGGGTTTTCGTTCGGCCACGCCCCCCCCCGATTTCCGTCCCGTGCATGCCAGCGCCAATCGCAAATCGGAAATATTCGGGTAACACGTCGGGAAAACGCGATTCGGGCCCTTAGTAAATGACCCCCATTGTGTTATGCTGACTGTACTAATAATGGCCCAAGCTGCTCCATACATCTACATTTTATTTTAAAGAAATCAAAATGTGTTAGCCCCACCCCAGGGACCGCCCCATCCCAGCTAAGTAACGCCCACTTTCTGGCAAGGCACAAACACCAAAAACAAAATAAAGGCTTAAAGGGAACCTACCACCACGATTCTACCTATAAAGGTAGAACGGGTGGTAAGTGCATGTATGGGACGTGAGGAAGCCAGAGTTCTGCGCAGTAGCTCCGTTCTGCGCATGCTGGCTTCTCATACGAGGGCCAAAGATCTCAGAGTAGGAGGAGTAAAGAGGCTATTGGGCGTGGAGTAGCCGCTGTACAACATTTACATATTAGGGTAATAAAGCTTTCTAAAAGATGGCCGGGACGTGAGGATTAGCTCTAAAAAGGGCTCTCCTCACGTCCCTATACATCCACCTACCACCCGATCTACCTTTATAGATAGAATCGTGGTGGTACGCTCCCTTTAATTTGACTGTAAAATAAGGATTCAGTCCTGCCTTGAGCCCGCCTCCATCCCAGGACTGCCCACTGTAAAATGGGACTACTGTAGGCCACACCCTTTATTTGGCTGAAGCAGACCAAAATTTACCAAGATCATTCATGGAAATTTGAGGACTGTCCTGGAAATTTTCAGCCAAGTCAGTAACAATGGACAATTTAATGTATGGATACAATATAATAACGACCCAGATGGGACTTGAACCCACAATCTTCAGCTCCGGAGGCTGACGCCTTATCCATTAGGCCACTGAGCCCTTGTGTATGACCCCTACCAAGCCAATGTTCTGCAGATTATGTACACAGATGACACTGTCCCTGAATCCCTTCTTTCTATAATCATGGAGCAGAGGTTACTGCAGGTCCCATAAATGTATACGATCACTTACAGCAGAAAATTGATGTAAGGACTGAAATTCAAGGAGCCGGTGATTGTCCACGATGTGAGACTATTATAGAGAACCACAAGTCTATTAATAGTTTTAGTTCAAGTTAAGACCTGCATATAAAACACAAGCCTTAATACATGTCCCTATGTGTATTAGGGAACAGCCACCATTACTATTAGCTCGAGTGGCTCCACTTCTATATTTACCATATTTTATTTTGAGAAAATCATAATACTTAAGTTGCGCCCCAGGGATCGGCCAAATCCCAACTAGGAACTTGCTTTTTTTTGTTGGGGCATGACAAGACACCATCCCCTTTTTTTGGACCAAAACAAGTCAAATTTGCTAGTACTAAATGTAAAATAGAGATGATGATAAGCCCCAGCTGGAGCCCTCTCTTAATCCAATTCAAAAGGTCCACTTTTGGGTAGGCAGCACCATTTATAGGGCATATACACGCATCCATACATTTATACACATGCCTGTATATACTCACTGGCAGCCAGTCTTCTTATCTCAGGGGTGTCAGAGGTTTGATTTCAAGCAACTAAGTATTAACTGCCCCCATGGGGGGAAGTCCTGCCGCCCTGCTGTCCCTCCCCCAACATTTCTTATTAGACCTGTCTGCTCAGGTGTGTACTCTGGAAGATGTGCACTGTTATATACATATGATGATGTACAATGCACAGTATAACCTATATAATGATGCACATCTTCCATTATGTAGTGTGGAAGGTCGGATGGCCGGGCCCCCTGACACTGTGGGCCCCATAGCAGCTACCACCTTTGTAGTTTGCTAGGACTGACTGTAAATTAAAGATGTTAGGGATATAGATACATCCTGTACTAATGTTGCCTTCAATTCAAGTAGGACACTGGCCACTCTTAGAAGGGATTCCAATAGGTCATACAACAATTTGTCAGGGGTGTTTCAGGAAAAACGTGATAACTGTCCAAGAAAATATGGCAAAGTTGAAAACGGCACGATTCAGTCTTTTTTTCTTAGTAAATCGTTATTATTTAGAAAATTATTATTACTTTAACAATTCCAAATATAGATACAACATAATAACGACCCAGATGGGACTTGAACCCACAATCTCCAGCTCCGGAGGCTGACGCCTTATCCATTAGGCCACTGGGCCCTTACAAATGACAAAGAGCAAGTCAGGTTCTTGGATACTATGTACAGGGTGTATATAGCCTCAATCCTTTGTTTTATGATAAAGGAACAGAGGTTACTGCAGGTCACAGGTCACATTGACAAATGGGATCAATTACAGCAGAAAACTGATCGGAGAAATGGAATTTAAGAGTCGGCGATGATCCACGATGTGAGACTATCACAAAAAAAACTAATCTTTGGGTAAGTGTAATGTATCTGTTGCCAGAAGACCTGTATATACAACATCACCCTGTGTATTAGGGAACAATCATCACTACTATGAGGGGCTTGAGGGGCTCCACCTCCATACACATCAGTTTTTTTATTGTAAAAATCCACCGCACCCCGTAAACTGCCCCATGCCAATCAGGAATGCCTAGGCGAGACCCTATCTGTGCCAAATCTGCTACGATTGATAGGAAAATAGGAAAATTTAATATGTTGGCGCAATATAGACAAAGATTATAAATATTATTAATAAGGGAAATGCCTGAGCCGGTACAGAGGGGAAGGGAGGGGGGAGAAGGGAGAAGCTGTGCTTAGTAAGTGATGCATTTAGACAAGACTTCTGTAGTCCACGCCAACATTTTTGGGATAGGTTTTAATAAATGTGTACGCTGTCCAGGATTTAACAAACCAAAATCAACTATTTTAACAAATTATGGGTATAATATAATAACGACCCAGATGGGACTTGAACCCACAATCTTCAGCTCCGGAGGCTGACGCCTTATCCATTAGGCCACTGGGCCCTTGTATGTGTGAGCTCTGTAGCCCGTGTCCTGGAAACTATGTACAAGGTCTATTCAGGCTTTGTTGTTTCTATGATAATGACCGCAGCAGAGGTCACAGGTCACATCCTAACAATGGGGCACTTGGCGCGTGACTGCAAGGAGTTAAGAGTGCGGTATGGGAACTGATCTCAGGCAGATTATTAAAAAAATCACATAGTTTTTTAACTGTAACCTGCTATTTTGCAACAATTTCCAGTAAAAAAATCTGCTGTGGATCCTCACTGGGTTATTCCAGCCTCAATGTCAGACGGGCCCACCGGAGAATCAGAGGATCATCCGATGTCCCCACACTCTTACCACAATAGTGGTCCCCAGAGATCAAGACAGACAACTTTGGAGGCTTCTATGGTCAATTCCCTAGTATTCGATGAAGGTTGGGCCTCTAGAATCATTTTATTAGGTTCCAGCCTTATGGAACCAACATGGAGCTTGTGGAAGTGTAAGGATTGTTTAACAGTAGATTCTACCGTAGTTCTGTCTGTTTAGGGTTCACATTAAAGAGAACCTGTCACCAGGTTTTAACCTAGTAAACTACTAGCCCCATCAGGTAGGAGATGTAGGAAATGTCCTTTCTGAACTCCCACTTTTACATGAAATCTCACTTCTTTGAAATATCTCCTCAAAGCAAATATGACTCTTCTCACCTTATTTGCACATGAGATGAGTCAAGTTTAGTGGTTGCAGGGGTAGTGTCACCTCAGAAACCCCTATCTTCTGTTCTATAGCACCTAGAAACATGATGCTGGTGTCATATTAAAGATAATAATCTCATCTTTCACATCAGGCATGTTCTCTGAGCTACAGAACTGGACTTACAGGCAGTTAAGAATAAGGATCTTTATCTGCAGCTTGCATTTTCAACTATGTCTGTAGCTGTCTGTCACAAAGCCATAGACCACATGTGATGAAAGATGAGAAATGTATCTTTAATATGACACCTTGTTTCCAGGTACTATAAAATAGAAGATAGCGGCTTCTGAAGCCACTCACCCCCTGCAACCAATTGACTCATCTCAGATGAAATTCAAGTGAGAAGAGTCATGTTTGCCTGACTTTGGGGGAGATTTCTTTTTTTTTTTATAGGTAAACTGGTGAGATTTCACATAAAAGATGGCATTTTGGAAAGGAAATTTCATCCTCTACCTGAGGGGGGTGGTAGTTTAGTGCGGTCAAATCTGGAGACAAGTTTCCTTTAACACAAACTGATCCAAAATTTTCTTATGTATCATAAGTATAGAAAACAAACAGTAACGTGACCTTGGCTTTTCCCTGCTGTTGGATCTTGGCTTGTGCCCCTGTGTTTTATCAGGCTCCGCAGACCCACACAGAGACATTTTACTGTATTTGCATTTCTTTTGCATTTGTAAAAAATCCCCAGCAAACCCCCCCCCCCCCAATCATAATATCAAAAAGTTCCAGCCACATGTCAACCAATTAAATAAATCTTTAAAAAAATCATTAAAAAAAAGTCAGTAAAAAAGGAAAAAACAAAAAAAAGCTGAATGGATACACGGCACTAGATGTGCGGGGAGAGGAGCGTCATCTGGACTGCACTCGGCAGATGAAATCATCTCGTCATTTGCATCTCACAATAATAACAAAGCAAATGAGCAGCAGATGTACAATAACAATCTACAGCCATCAACAAGAGGTCAGAGAAATGTTACTGCTACTGTAACCGCTCCGATGGGTGCTGGGAGTCGCCTGACACCAGAATAATTCAGCGCAGTCCCAAAGTGTCAAAACGTTTAACCATGGAGGAAATATTTGGGAATAAAGTAATTCCCCCCCCCCCCCAGGAAAACCCCTCACAAGGGGACAAGTAGATGTCACAGTATAGATAACGATAAGTGGACCCGTTCAGGTTCGGCTTCGCCAAGTTCAGTGAGACACCTTTGAGGGTGTGACCTTATGATTGTCCATTCCCGGCCACTTTGCCAATTAAAGGGTTGATCACAAAACCTGCTGTGTTCTGAACATTGCAGGTTTGGGTCTGCTCAAACCTAATTACTGACAAAAGACAATTGGAAAGAAGCAAAGAGCACCCGTCAGGGGAACTTTCCTGCTCATAGACAATGGATGGGATTCACTAAATCGTGCGCCCGATATCCTGCATGTGTCGCTTCAACGCTCAGGTCCCAGGAGTTCACCTTCTTCTTCCCGCATGCGCCAAAAACCCCTTTTAAATGGGAAATGCGGTCTGCAGACATTTAGTAAACGTGCCCCAATGGATTGAGAGTGAATAAACCATGTACATAGTATCCAGGACACGGACCGTCTCCTCCTTCTATGTGAGGGCCCAGTGGCCTAATGGATAAGGCGTCAGCCTCCGGAGCTGAAGATTGTGGGTTCAAGTCCCATCTGGGATGCTTTTATAACTAAAATGGAAGTTTCCTGAAATTAAGAGGACACTCCACAAATTATAATGCAAATTTGAGAATATCCCTGGCAAATATGGGTGTGGCCTAAGGACTTGGCATCTGGAGGTGGGAAGTCCTGTGAGATTGGAGGGAGCAGTCCCTATAATGCTGCAGCTTGTCTGTGTCCTGTAGCGGAGGTGAGTGCAGTCCCTGCAGAGATGGGGGTGTTGTTGGTTGTGGTGGGGTATATTTTGGTGTGGGTTTACCTGTGTTGTTCAGCCACCAAAATAAAAATTCAAGTACTTGGCCGTCCCTGTGAAAAAAAGGGATCGCAAATTGTGTGTCCGACCTGCGGCTTCAGTCATTTGGGATTCAGTGGACCCCGTTCTCATCATTAGAAAGTTCCTGTGGAGAGGGAATAACTTCTTGTGATGACCAAGTGTTCTAATGCTTGTAACAGGAAAGTAAGTAAGTAGTCCTGGAGCCGGTAAGTCATAGAAATCACTAGCCCCAAATCAAATAGAGAAGGGGCGGGGGACTGTAGGGGGATTTTATTTAATTTTAATGGATGCAGAAGGAGGCGATTGGCCCCTCTTTTTTGGGCAGTAACTAAAGGAGGTGGGGGGCCGGCTTGCAGAGCCCGCCCCATGGTTTTAAAAGCATTGGGGGCACGTGGGGGGGTCCTCTTTCCTTCTGCCTGGACCAAGCGGCGAGAAGTCACCCACCCACCCTGCCCTCAGGATATATTTCTTTTCACTTAGTAGTGGCTGTATATACAGTATGTAGTAATCTCCTGAGCTCCTCCTAGTGGTGGCTGTATATACAGTATGTAGTAATCTCCTGAGCTCCCCCTAGTGGTGGCTGTATATACAGTATGTAGTAATCTCCTGAGCTCCACTTAGTAGTGGCTGTATATTCGGTATGTAGGAATCTCCTGAGCTTCCATGGTGCTGCTGGGAATAAGCTCTGGACAGAATTAGTCTCCTTATAAGCTGCCAATATAGTTCCTTATTACTTCCCCAGAAAATGGAGTGTTCTCTTCTATACCATCATGTAATACAGAGACTGCTATACAGAGACTCTACTGCTTTCCAAAAAGCAGGGCAGGAAGATATTCCTATCGGAAAATTATCACTAAGCAAAGACCTGACTCTAGGGGTAGAGGGGATGTGTGTCCACCAGCACTCTTGTGGACGTACACACTGCCATAGTCTATGAACACCAGGTGGCGCCATACTATAAAATAAATTCCTAATTGTGTTTTTTTGGGATCTCTGCAATAATTTGGAGATTTCATGGTGGGAGGGCCCATTGATTGACATTTTGGTTATTGTTTTCTTTTCTTCAGGGCGACAGAACAAAGTTTTCCACTACTAAAGAGCATTTTGTTTAAGATCAATCAGTTCTCAGCCCTATTCCCAGGGGCCCCGGCTCTATGGCCTATTGTTTGCTAACATCCTGTAGGATTGATCAGCCATTCTCTTCTGTATAAGCATGATAAGTGGAACACGTCTGTACATATCCTGTGCAGCACCCTATTGTTCTCCACCACTTTACCTCTTACTACATAGAGCAGGGGCGTCTGCCATCATCCATGTAACCCAACATGTCCATTTCATTGGTGACAACTTCCTTGCTTTTGGGACCCTCCACCTTTTAGGAAACTGGGTTCCCTAACAGGTTTTCTACAATTCGATGAATCTTATAGTACACATCTGCAAAGAGTTTGTATGTACTCTCTGTGTTTGAGTCGGTTTCCTCCGGGTCTTCCGGTTTCCTCCCACGCTCCAAAACATACAGGTAGGTGGATTAGATTGTGAGCCCCATGGGGACTCGCCACTCTGAAACTGTTGGCCTTTTTCCCTGTTGCAAACACATATATGCCACGGATTAAGGGGGTTGTCCGAGTGTTATAAAAATGTAGCTGACGGGCTGTCCCTCCAGCTTGATACAGTGCTGATAGGGGACGGGTGGGTGTGCCTGGCCACCCAGAAGTTGTGGGAGCGGGGTTTCGGGCCCTGTAAACAAATGGAAAACAGACTGGGTCGCGGGACACTGGAGCGACGGACATGGTGAGTACACACTATTGGTAAATCTGGGCCACTATGTGTTACCCTGTGACATCACAGATCTCATCATATTTGGAAAGGGGATACATATAATATTAGTTTTGACACAACCCATTTAAAGAAACACTCAAGTCATTAAATAATACATGGTGCAGGGCCTAAAGGGAGGAGCAAGACTCATTCCCACTGTTTTCCTAAAACCTAAAGTCCTGCTCCTCCCATCCGGCCCAGCACATGGTAGAATTGAATAAATCGGGGGCGTAACTACAGGGGTAGTAGCGATAGCAGCTGCTATGGGGCCCACAGTTTCTGGGGGGCCCAGCATCTGGGGTATTGGGTGTGTATATGCTGGATATGTGTGTATGTGTATTCTATATGTCTGTATATGGTGATGTGTATAGAAATGGTGTATATACACTGTATCTATGATTATGCGGTATATAAATATGTGTGATTGTAACTTACGTGTCAGTATACAAATATGGGGGCCCATTTAGAAGTCTGGGGACCTTGCCTCTCCTAGTTACACCCCTGGACTGTAGTGTTCCTTTAAAACCGGAAACCTATTATTGTGACGCACAGAGGATATGTGGAAGGTGCAGATACTTATGACAGCAGTGTATTATCTCCCAGTGTAGATGAGTTCATGTAAGGTAACTCCCCCGTCTTATCATCTTCTATCATTACTGTGCAAATGATCTATAATATAATATTTGTTACGTTATCTGCTCGAGCCTCGGTTTTGCATAGTCATAGTTCTGCGACCGCATCTATTCACAATAGGACACCCAAAAGTCTCCTGCCCAGCGTCCCTCAGAATCCTTAGTGAGGACCTTTAAAGGGGTCTTCCTGGATAGATATGTGAATCATTGGCGTAACTAGGAGAGGCAGGGCCCCATAGCAGATTTCTGATTGGGGCCCCCCTTCCTGCTTAAAAATATACATATTACACTCATATATATATATATATATACACATTTATATACCTTTATACATTAACATACAGTTCTTCACATGCACACACACATTTATACACTCTTACACACATATAGAGAATGTACACATCACATACACACATAAAGTGCCATACACTGACGTATAGCATATATACACACATACAATATGTATACATCATACACCATAGACAGCTACAGCACATACACACATATATATGTTATATAAATATCATACTGTAAAACATACAGCATAATATGTATATAATGGTGCACATCCTCCATTCTTTAGTTTTAGGTCAGCTGACGGGGCCCCCTGTTACTGTGGGCCCCATAGCGGCCGCTATGCCTGCTACCACTGTAGTCACGCCCCTATATGTGATGTCACACGATCCAGTCCTCAGACTCTTGCTATATGAATCTGTTGTCCGGTACATGGATTTTTGGAAGTCTGATTCACGAGACTGTTTAACAAGGTTTATAGAAATCTAACAACAAAGATTTTGCTCAGTAAATCATTTTTTTTCAAGTTAGAGAAAATAAACGAATATTTGCCGGCTGCTGATGTCACCTTCCCCGAAACTGCTGAAATTGAACCAATATTTCACTGTCATACAAGCGGCTCGTGTGTTTCGTGGTTTGCTGCAGAAAGTCAATGCTGCCTAAAATTATGCATTTGGATACAATAAGACACCTGATACATAGTAATTACATTGTAGGCAATAAGGTTCTCACATAGGGGTGCACTAATATACCTTAATATTATACATGTCACATCTCCGGGGGTCACAACGCCATGAAACTCACTAGAAATAGAGGCCTCACTAGAACATTGAAGGCCTTTCTAGAATTTTATGTGTAATTTACCTATAAAAATCACCTCCAAGTTCATATGCAAATGAGCAGAAAAGAGTCAAATTTGCCTGAAATGAGTCAAGTTTAGACGCTTCATGGGGAGAGTCAATTCAGACGCCCCTATCTTCAGTTCTATATTATCTAGAAACATGCTGCTGGTGTCGTATTAAGGATAAGAATCTCATCTTTCATACCACAGGCTTGTGGTTATATGAGCTACAGAACCAGAGATACACACACCTAGGTATTATAGAACCAAAGATGGGGTTGTGTGAAGTGACTTCCCCCCCTGTAGCCTCCAAACTTGACCGATCTGAGGCAAATATGACTCTTCTCTTTTTTCCCTTTCCCGTGACTTCTTCCTAAGGGGAAATCGTGGAAATTCCATACCCTACCTGAGGTGGGTACTAGTTTAATGGGGTTAAATCTGGTGACAGGTTCCCTTTGTCCAGCTCAGTATTGTTGTGTGATTAGGATGGATCAAGAAGTATAAACTAGCAGGAATACATGAACACTTGGCCAAAATGAGCCTGCATGTTCATGCACAGGTAAGGAGGAATAGCTGTTGATCCAATGAACTACCAGCTTGCGGTGTGACATAGTTTTCAAGCAATGGATCTTCACTAATCTGGTAATGATAGGACCAGGTATTTCTGTACCTAAGTGTTTCTTTAACAAAAAAATAGAACAGAGATTTATCCTCAGAAATCTAATTAAATAAACCGTGCATAATAAAATATATCATATTAGGAACCTGGACATATTCGCCAAATAGCGGCTCCGAGATGAGTCTTATAAATGATTAAGTGTCTGCTGTCCTGAGGATTGCTGAGTCAGTGTGCAGAATTATACCCATAGACTACACTGTCACCTCAAGTATAGATCCTCCGGAAGATCTACGCTGCATCAGGGCCGCAACCTCATCATAATCATATCTCAGAATAATCTACTGATACATTTCAGCCAAACTGTCCCAAATCAGAAACCACAACAGGTGATGCACATATTCAAGGATGGCCAAGACCACCGATGATATCAGTGATGGGTCATCGGATGGGTTTGGAGGTCCTCCTAACATTTTGGAAGAAGTTGGATTTCGCTAATCGGTAATAGTCATGAGTCAGAGGTGTCTTCCCAAGTAGAAAACAAGTGTGTGTCACTTGGCTGATTGTGCATGTGTATTGGCTGAGTGTGCATGTGTATTGGCTGAGTGTGCATGTGTACGGTGCGTGTGCATGTGTATCGGCTGATGTGTGCATATGTATTGGGGAGTGTGCATGTGTATTCGGCTGATGTGCCTGTGTATGGCTGAGTGTGCATGTGTATCGGCTGAGTGTGCATGTGTATCGGCTGAGTGTGCATATGTATTGGCTGAGTGTGCATGTGTATTGGCTGAGTGTGCATGTGTATTGGCTGAGTGTGCATGTGTATCGGCTGAGTGTGCATGTGTATCGGCTGAGTGTGCATGTGTATTGGCTGAGTGTGCTTGTGTATCGGCTGAGTGTGCATGTGTATTGGCTGAGTGTGCATCTGGCCTTCAGGATTTCCCCCAGTGAACACAATAAAGGGACCATAGTGCACTTGTAACAACTTGAGGACCCATAGACAACCAGAATTTTGCATGGATTCAAAGTACGGGTGAAACAATGGTGGACAAAGAGTAGCTTGTGAAGAGTAGACCTTCAAGTAGACCACTGAAGACCACATGCTGACATTTCTAACCAGTAGTTGAAAAACAGCTTCCATGGCCAATCCAAGGCCTGACTAGTATCCTGAGATGATATGGGCCTCAATGGCTGACAGCCAAGACAAAGCCCAGTAGAAGCAGCATGGCTGAGTGTGACCGTGACCTCATTGCATGGACCACTCTCCTAGTGACTCGCTAGCACGCACTCAGAGTCAATCACTATTGTGTGGCCTGGAAACACCTGTGCGGGTCCTGTCACCCTCCATGTGACATGAATAAGGGATTGATTACAGGTTAAGGGTAGGGTCATCACCTGAAGGACATATGGCCATACATCCTCATCAGCATATGCATACAGTTAAACATGGAAGCAGAACTTATATATTTCAGCCATATTCATGAATATAGCTTTATTTCTAGGATGTGTCCAGGATGCCCCCTTAAAGGGGAAGTGTAGAGTATACCCCGCCAGGCCATATGCCTTTCTAGGACAATTGGACAACATAGAGCCACCGAGGCAGAGCTGCTAAGAAAGGTTGATCCTAGCCGGGTGACACATGGCTGCCCATCTTAAATGATATCTTAATGGATTTTTTAATACTCATTAGTATTTGGAATACCCCTGATAATTGGGCTCCTTTAAAATGGCCTAAAAAGACTATGCAAATGAGCCTGAGGGGCTCAAGGCTCCATAGAGCACCTGGAGCACCTCAGGCTCATTTGCCTAATTCTTAAAGCCTTTTCTTCTTAAAAACAAGATCATAGGAAGCTTAAATAAGAGCAGATCCTCTTAGAAGGGGTACACACCAGTATATCAGTATGCTTGGTTTACAATCCTTCATCCTGGTGGTAGATGTCCTTTAAAGGAAACCTACCACTTAGAATGGCCGGGGTAAGCAGTAAGTACCGAGCACCAGCTCAGGGTGAGCTGGTGCCGGTACTTACTTTCGTTAGTGTTATAAACCGCTGTATCGCGGTTTTAACACTTTTTAAACTCTAGAGCAGAAGAGGCTTCGGCGTTGCGGAGCGCGCAGCGCTAAAGCCTCTTCTGCTCTAGAGTTTAAAAAGTGTTAAAACCGCGATACAGCGGTTTATAACACTTACGAAAGTAAGTACCGGCACCAGCTCACCCTGAGCTGGTGCTCGGTACTTACAGCTTACCCCGGCCATTCTAACTGGTAGGTTTCCTTTAAGCTCTTTTTGCGCTCATTTGTCTTTGTAGCTTTGGCTCTTTGTCAAATGCTGATTTAACAAATCACTGATAATTTTTAAAAAGACTCACATCTTTGCACAACTCACACCATAGGTTTTCCTATGCATGGTCAGGACTGGCTGTGTTTTTGCGCAATTATTTGCACCCTTTGAGGAGCAAATCAATGTTGACTCAGATGCAAACATCTGGAAGCAGGAGAAATACGAAGACAAATTAGGAAACTGCTAGGCGAACTCTGGCGCACTTCTGGAAAAAGGCGCAAAAAAACAATTGTGCAAATACCTTAAATACAATGTAAAAACATGGATTAGACTAAGATAAATGTGGTCCAGTCTATTTTGCTGACAATTTAGGATAATTAAAGGAAAATAGCACATCAAATATCCATCCACTGATATCATCATGGACTATGGCTCGGCAGTGTATATATACTATCTATCTATCTATCTATCTATATCTATGTCTATATATTTCATATTCATACAGCCTAGTCAAATCTCTTTGGTTCTGCAAAATATTGGGGGTCATTTATCTTATTCCCCTCTTCTCTGCGCTCATTTTGCGCCTGTTGTGAGTCTATTTTTTGCACCTAATTTGTCTTTGTCGTTTTAGCTCATTGTTAAATACGGGGGGGGGGGGGGGTTTGTGCCTTATTACGCGCAAATTTTAAAAAAGGCACCTGGAAAAAGGCGCAAAAAAACAATTGTGCAAATACCTTAAATACAATGTAAAAACATGGATTAGACTAAGATAAATGTGGTCCAGTCTATTTTGCTGACAATTTAGGATAATTAAAGGAAAATAGCACATCAAATATCCATCCACTGATATCATCATGGACTATGGCTCTGCAGTGTATATATACTATCTATCTATCTATCTATCTATATCTATGTCTATATATTTCATATTCATACAGCCTAGTTAAATCTCTTTGGTTCTGCAAAATATTGGGGGTCATTTATCTTATTCCCCTCTTCTCTGCGCTCATTTTGCGCCTGTTGTGAGTCTATTTTTTGCACCTAATTTGTCTTTGTCGTTTTAGCTCATTGTTAAATACAGGGGGGGGGGTTTGTGCCTTATTACGCGCAAATTTTAAAAAAGGCACATTTTTTTGCACAAATCGTACCATTGCCTGTCTTAGAATGGTCAGAACTGGTGTGTTATTGTGCAATTATTTGTGCTCATATAGGCGCAAAAGCATAATAAATCGGGTGCAACCATCTGTAAAGAGGCGCAATGTAATGACAAATAGGGCGTAACAATGGTTACACGGCAAACTGAGGCATAACATTCCAAAATAGCGCAAAATAGGCGCAAAGCAGCCATTACGCAGCACAAAGGCGGAAAAACACCAACGGAAGGAAAAGATCATTGACCCTCGTAATTGTTACTTATCTCTTACTTACTGATTATTCCCATTTATTGTATTACTATTGTGTAATCTGCAATATCAGCCCTTTCTTTGCACCAGACTGCTCATTGCTGGATCTTATGTTGTGCATTGCCTGAGCACTTGCCTATTGCAGTGGTGATTTCCATCCATGCTGTATAATATATAGATCCTGCAGCAGTGATAACCAGGAGGATCAATGATGTGGGGTTCCTGATCTGGGATGGGAGGGGGGCAGTGCCTAGCAGGGGCATCCCCTGAGCTGTGACATGCAGGCTGGGATTGTGTTGCAGTCACTGGTGTCTCTCCATGCAGCAGCTGAGGAGGGGAGGAGAGGCTGGTGTGGCTTTGTGTAGTGGAGACAGACAGCAAATGAGGGGATAATAAGCCAGTGCTGGATGTAGAGGCGTGGTGCACTCACTGTTGTGTGTGTAGTGTACTCTGGATATAGCCAGTGCTACTGCCTAACCCTGGACTGCACCCCATGTGTAGCTGCAAGCTAGGGGAGCCTGTGAGTGCAAGGACCCCCAGACTCTACAGAGGACCTGCTCAGCAACAAAGAGGTAGGGACAATGTCCTATTATCATCTGCAGGTCCATAGCATGTGCAGATGCTGCATTTATTGATCTCATGTGCTGCTTGTTGATTACTGTCACCCTCTGCTTTACTTACATGATACATGATGGATGCTGCAGCTTAGGACAATGTATGTATTATCACCATGGGACTGTCACAGGGGTCACACACAGACACTCATGGGATGCCCATTGTCTAGGAGCCAGGAAGCCTGGGGGCATTGCATTTGTACTGCATCCTCTCTCATACATGACAAGGCAGAACTCTGATCTGTATTGTAAGCCTGTCCTGCCTAATAACTAAACTGTTACCAATGGACTCTGAGAATCAATTAACCTAGAGACACAATGTAACAAACCCTCAGAGTGGTCTACAGAGACCTGACCCTTCCCTAACTGCAAATATTACAGTCTCCTAGGATGTTACCACTATTCGTATTATTGTTGTTGATATTAATGTTATTGTTTTCATATCATATGTAATATTTGTGCATAATTTATATATTTATGCAGCCGCCGGTTATAGAATAGAAACAACTAATATTTAGTGTGTGTGTAAAGTGTTTATGTGTTTTACTACATTGTGTTGTATGGTATATACTGTATTTCTATACTACATTGCCATTTATACAGTCTGCAGTGTAAATCAGCTTTATGGTGTCAGGAACAGATAGATGGATGAATTCGAGGAAATAAATAGACATATATGAGACACAGGTACGAGATAGATGAGATAGATAGATGATATACATATGAGATAGATACAAGATAGATAGATGCAATAAATATGAGAGATATACATGAGATTGATAGATAGATAGATAGATAGATAGATAGATAGATATGAGACATGAGATAGATTGATGAGATAGCTACACGATAGATAGATAGATAGATAGATAGATAGATAGATAGATAGATAGATAAATGCAATAAATATGAGAGAGAGATAGACATAAGATAGATAGATAGATAGATAGATTAGATACTGTAGATGAGAGAGAAATGACAGATAAATAGAAAATCATAAATTGAGTTGCCTGATCTGGATTTACAAATATATAATCCAATAAAGTAACATCTTTTAGACAAGTAAAGTTTATAATAGACTTGCACAAATATATCTGTATACACTATATATATAGATATAGGGTGGTACGAGGTTCCACATGTTGTTTTTCTTCATCTCCGTCTTTTGGCAGTCACACTCTTTCCTTTTGGTGTTATTTTTCGTCTTCTTTCCATAGTGATGGGACTTAATTAGAGATTGCGAGTGGGTTCTGACTGCGGACAGTGGGATGTGCGCTCACAGACTCTGCAATCCCACACTATAGAGTAGGGACTCCCGCTATCCGCTGATGGATCTGCTAATTTGTTTATTGCATTGATGTCATAGAGGATTGCAGTGCAGCTGAGGTCATCCGGAGCCACAAAGGGTTAAATGTGGTGATTTGCTGTTATTTCTAATGCGGCTTGTCATACGGTCTAGGCGGTTCAGTCTTCCCTGTCTGCAGTACTCAGGGTTTGCTAAGGGTGATGTTTGCTTGTGGACGCATTGTTATGTAGTATTATGTCTGAGATGCCTGGCCAAGGCTGTTCATTCACTGCATCCAAATAGATGGTGGCGTGGCTGATAACATAGAGTGATAGCTTGTACTCAATCATTATACGCTAGTACTTGCAACAACGGTCTTGTAGGAATAGGGCATTTGTTCCATCTTGATACAGCTTTATGCAATATTTGCTATCACATTGCAACATGTAGAAGGTCCAGGTTGATCTATATGCTTCCTATGTGACATTAAGATATACAATTTGGGAATTTGTGACCCCCAAAACTGTACTGCTCTATTATCGAAATAGCCACCTCTAATGAATGGTGAAAGAGCTACAGTATAATAGGGAATTGCTTGTGTGTGTGTCTTCTGGGTTCAGAGTAAAGCTTCTGGTTGGAAACTACAGCAGTCAGCATAGATGGGAGGGGCTGTGGAGCAGTTCATTTCTGAGACCTAAGAGCGCAGCTGTGTTAGAACTAGCCAAAATGTATATGAAGAAGCTTCTAACCTGAAATATAAATACGTTTGGTTGAATAGGTATGGTTGAATATCTCAGGGCTAATACCTACTACATGGTCAAAATATCTGACAGATTCACTTATACCCAAATCCAAAGAAGGGCAAACAAAGCAAGCAAATTATCAATGAAAAGTATGCTGTAATGTCCATTGAACTCCCAAGGATTATGGTGGACGTCAATAGTGGGTGACAATACCAAAGAGGCTCAATGAACACAATTACCAGGTTACTGCCGCTCCTGTCCCATTAACAACAGAATAGGGAGCTGTAGACATCCTTCGAGGACAGTTCTGTACACTGTCCTACAGTTGGTAGCTGCAGGTTGTGTTATCGGCTGAAGTATACGGTGCTAGGTGTTGACAATAGCAGATTGGACTCCCATGTTCTCACTACACTAGTTAAACCCCTCTAATCTAATGTGTATGGCCAGTTTAAGTGTCTAGTAGGCAGCATTTTACTGGTAAATCCCATCTAATGTATTGTCATTGGCCAGTTTTAAAGGACACCTTGGTTATAACCATCTCCTGCTTTCTAGAAAGGGTCCTAAGAACCATGGTTGGACATTGGCTGAAGGCTTTTTTTCATCGGAGAGAAGGACACCACAAAACTTCTTCTTTCCCTTTAAGCACTAGCCCAGTGGTGGCAAACTTATGGCATGGGTGGCAGAGGTGGCATTCAGAGCCCTCTCTTTGGGCACCCAGACCATCACCCAGCACAAAGGACACCATTCAGGACTCAAGACCTGAATCAAGGAGGTGTGGACACAGCTTGATTATCATTGTAGCCCCTACTCCGGACCTGTGATTCATCCTGTTAAGGGGAATTTAGAGGGAAACTACAATAATAATACAAATTTCTCCTTCTTTTTCCTGTATTGGTGTCCTCAGGAAAAATATGGTGTCCTCAGGCCTTTGTGAAAAATATTTGGCCTTTGCTTGTAGTTTCGGCACTCTGTGCCATCACTGCACTAGCCCAATCCTTATGTTTTGGAAGTTTGAAGACCACCATACACATTAGATGGTTGCCCAAACTTGGCAAAATCAATGGGTCCAATTGTATTGAATGCTAGGATCTCACCCAGCTAGAAAATATGGTCTTGACTTACAAGGCCAAGTTCATTGTGTGCCAAGAAGCCTGTGAGTTGGCACCATTAGATTTGGGTCTGGGAATATGACTGGCACAAGGACTGAGTTTAATGCATTGAATTCCGCCGTGAAATGGTTCTTAGAGGTTAAAGATTAGGAAAGGTCAACTGATCTCCTTGCTTCAGGATGAGGTAAGCAAATCCAGTAGGTCACTCCTTACTCTTATGAGATCTAGCAGGAGAGAAAGATACTCCACGTTGGCTTGTATCAGCCTTTGTCTTTCTCAAAAAATCCACCAGGTCAGACGTTGATTTACAAGCCAACTATAAGAATCACTCTTCTTTGACTATCATCATTTTGAGAGTCCAAATCAATGTGGTGCTAAAATCTTTCATCTGAGCAGGTGCTAAAAGCACCATAGGCCCCCCCTCTCGTACAGTAGACCCACCCAACGCGACGCTCTGAGAATTGCAGAAGTGTTTTGTATTCCCAGGTCAGAGGCAAAACCATGACTTATTCATGATGATTGTCTCCATGCATTAATCAAGGCATTTGTCTTTGCAGACCTGTTAATGTAAACAGCATGGATTATCCCGGAGCGTCCGCCTGTACTGGGACCGGTTAATATTCCAGTATAATACATAAGTTGTTATTACCACATGTGACGCAGCATTCTGCTCTCTGGAAGTTAATTGTGTAGGAGAAAAGACATGTTTATTTAAGAGTGGCTGGCAGTCACACAAAGGCTCTTCCTATGCGTAATGACAGAGTAGGAGACAGCGCTGAGGTTATTGAGAGACGGCAACATACAGGAAACACTTCCTCTTCTGGCTATTTCGGTCTACGAGTTTTTTGTTATTTGTTTTTTAGGGAACACACAGGTCATGTGTCTCGTCCAATGTTTTTTTTTTTTCCATAAATTGTGAATAATCTTAACTATTAGATCTCAATGGCCAAAAATCCTTTTGTTTCTTCCATGAAGCCCCATTATGTTTCCCATTGACCACTATGGTAATAACGTGCAGGACTGTAGCAAAGCACAGACTGAAGTCCCATGTTTGGATGAGCAGCGTGGCCTTTGGTATGTCTATCCAGCATAGCTCCATACATATTATAGACCTGAACACGAAATGTGTTGTCTGTACATTATATTTCAGTTTCTTATAGAATTTTAACCTGAAATAAAACAAGAATATTTCAATTTGTCTCTTATAACTATGACTTTTCCTAACGTCTCGAAAATCCTGGTAACCCCAAACCATTCCTGCAGATACATTTTATAGCAGTGATGGCGAACCTTTTATAGACAGAGTGCCCAAGCTACAACCAAAAACCACTTATATGTTGCAAAGTGCCAACGTGACCATTAAAGCAGTAACTTATTGATCCCTGCCGTAGTACAGGTTTTAATTGTATTGGCATCCTGAGGACAACAATACAATAGAGAGATGATGGAGAAATTTGGATTGTAGCTTCCCTTCAGGGTCTCTTGAAGAAGAAGAATCAGGGGACCCAGAGCAGGAGCTCCAACGATAATCCATCTCTTGGCTCCATCCGTGGCTTTAGAATAGCCCTGAGCATGGCACGTCATGGACTGTATTGGACCACAGGAGAAGGCCCTGTGTTAGGGTGAAGGCCTGGGTACCCACAGAAAGGGCACCGAGTGCCACCTCTGGCACTCGTGCCATAGGTCCGCCACCACTGTTTAATAGTAATGCTTCTTGATCCCATTCTCATGAATGGAATTAAACTGCATACATGCTACCTCATAACATCAGGAGATGACATCCCAGGCTTATGAAATGGAGGCGGTGGAGTTTAACAATGTTGCCCTTTGGTAGGGGTAACAAATATTGCACCCATGCTTATCTGTAATTGATTGGCTATCTTAAGGATAGGTGAGTAGTAATGTCTTTAATTAGAGCGCTACGGATATGGTTAACATATGAGCTTTTTACCATACAGCCAACATGAAGCTCTATTGCAGTGTGTATGAAAACAGAGATGTATAGACATACATTATAGATTTCAATGGGTGCCTTATGATGTGCCTCTCACTACATACTACATGGATCTGTAATCTGGCCCTAGACTGTTTAAAGGGCTTGTCCTATTTCGTCAACAGTTTGTAAAGTGTATGAAGCCACCGTAGTGATCAACTATTGTCTATAGGTCCCATTCTTGGCTATTACCCATAAATTAGCTTTGAGCATCCATTTATTATTCCTACAGATTCAGAAGACCGTGTAATACTAAGTAGAACTTTCACCATCCTTACTAAATCCAATACTTTGTCTACTTTAAGAGGCTTTGTTTCACTGATTCTGGCGTAGTTGGAATTTTCTCTCTAGCTCCCGCCATTCCTGAGTAATCAGTGTTATTATTTTCGGCTCAGATTATTAAGTGGCAGATAGGCGGAGCAAAGTTGTCTATTTTATCCCCGGGCCACCATCTGACGGCAGATGGCTTCATTAGCATAGCTTCATTAGCCACTATGCTAATTAGGCTTTCCTCTGTCAGGTGGGTAATCCTGGACTGGGGCAGGCAGCCTGACTCCACCCATCTGACAATAAAAATTTTAAAGTGATTAATTGGGAAAGGTGGGGTCTAGAGAGACAGCTGATATCAGTGGAATACATCTTTTTAAAGGTTGCAGCTAAATGGTGTTAATGTAGGGGGTGAAAGGTCCTGTTTTAGTTCTTCAAAGCAGGAGCATTCATTTCATTTATTCATTTTTTTTACTCATATTTACTTTTGTTCCCTTATGTCAAGATAGAAAGGCTCTATATTGTAAGAGCCGAAACGTTTCTTGACATGTGGCAATAAAAAGTAACTTTTTCCATGCATTCAAACCTTGGAGTGTTGTAGTTTTGGAGTTTGGAGTTTTTGCTTCCATGGCTTAAGTGCATAACCTTACATTTATCTACATTAAACCTCTTCAACCATTTCTCCGCCCATTCCTCCAGCTTCCACAAATCCCTCTGTAATGCTAAACTATCGGCCTCAGTATTAATTACTTAATACAGCTTAGTATCATCTGCAAATATTGAAACTTGAATGTGTAAACCCACTACAGCAGTGGTGGCGAACCTATGGCACTGGTGCCAGAGATGGCATTCGGAGGCCTCTCTGTGGGCACTCGGGCTGTCTCCCAGGCAAAGAGTTTGCCACACATGGCACCTCCCTGCAGTCTCAGGGAGTCCAAGCAGTGCCCTGCTTTTTTAAAGTGACCCATCCTGTGCTGCTTGGTCCTGTCCGAAGAGAGAGAAGGTGTGGACAGGGACGGATTGGAGCTCAAATATTCTGGTAGCAATAGGTTTGTTACTGCCTAAATTGCCGTGTTGGCACTTTGGGAAAAGCTAGTGGTTTTTGGGTCTCATTTTGGGCACTCGATCTCTAAAAGGTTCGCCATCACTGCACTACAGGGTCATTAATAAAAATATTATTTATTATATCGTGACCCCTGTGGCACTTCACTGGTAACCTCAACCCAATCTGAGAATGTGCCATTAACGATCCTCTGTTTTCTATCTCTAAGCCAATTGCCAACCCAAACACACTGATTTTTTCCCTAGTCCCAGCAGTCTCATTTTATATACCAACCTTTCATGCGGCACTGTGTCAAGTGCCTTGGAAAAGTCCAGATATACAACATCCACAGCGTCCCCCAGTTCCAGTCTGGAATATACCTCCTCATAGAGTATTCACAAATAACCTATCAGTGTGTTTTTAGAATGAGGGAGAAAATTTTAGCTAAAATTTAAAGCTAAAAGGAGAATCCTGATTGGTTGCTACTGGCAACTGGGGCACATTGGCCTTATTTTTGTGTTCTGTGCCTTTAACGTTCTGAATATCTTTTCGCCCCAGACTGCCGCAACGTTTTACACAACAAAAACACAGTGGGATTTAATTATCACTTTTCTGGGTCTGGAGAACATACGTTTTTCTAAAGTCTGTCATAGAAGGAAAGATTAAAATAGCTGCGCGACAGCGATAAGTGCGGAGAATTTCACCGTTCTGCTGTGTGCAATTAGAAATATTTGGTTGGAGATCTCTTTACCTGCTGGGATGAAATAACTTGGTGATTGGTGACAAAGTTCTCAATGTGAGTGATGTGCGAACGGATCTGTAGTAGCACAATGTACTATGTGGACACTGTTGGGGTTGAGGGGGATTTAATGTCTGTGTGGGTGCTAATCTATGGCATATGCTTTGCTTTCAACAATTGATTTGGACTCCCTACCCTTTGGGAGAAGTTTTTGTCTAATTGCAGGGGTGTGTATGCTAGGACCCCCATCTCTGTAGGGCGACGGCTACTCTTATCACTTTTGCTCCATTCATCTCTATCAGACTGAAGCCAACCAGTGTAATGGGCTACCTTCAGTAGTCTTGTAGAATTGGATGGAAGGGTGGAGGGCAGGCGTGACCACCACCTGATTCACAAAGATGGACACAGGACCATCTTGTCATTAGTGGGGTCCCAATTATTGGATACCGTGGGGACGAGGGATAGGTGTTGTGCATGGGACAATACCTTTAAGTCAGTTGTGATTCCAGATACTTTGCAAACCACCCACAGGCGTGTCATTGATCACCATGTCCTATCACAGTGTTGGCAAACCGAGTGCCCAAACTGTAACCCAAAACCTTGCTTATTTATCGCGAGGTGCCAACCAAAAATTAAAGCAGTAACTTATTGCTCCCTGTTCCACAACTTTCAATCATATTGGCCTCCTGAGGACAGCAACACAGTAGAAAGATGGAAAAGTTTCATAATTTTAGCTTCTTTCCAGTTCCCCTCTGTACATAGAGAATCATGGGGCCAGCAGGAGGTCCTCCAAAAATAATTCGACCCTGTCTAATTCTCCCTCTTCCTACAGTCCCAAGTAGCGAAGTAAGTATCAAAATATGACTGAAAGCAGCATCTTTTAAGTTGCTTGGAACTGCAGGAAGATTCAGGGCGATGGTCCGGGTGCCCACAAAAAGGGCTCCGAGTGCCGCCTCTGGCATCCGTGCCATAGGTCCGCCACCACTGTCCTATCATGTCACATAGAAACCAATTAAACAAAGCTACCATTGATAGTGTGATATTAGGGAAGTATATTTCATATCTTCCAACTTTCTATGCTTTGGGATTGGTCATAACACTTTTTGGAACGTCTACATTTACAGCTTTGACCTATCCCTTTTGGCTCACCACATGCCCTTTTTCGGATGCAGGCACTCTACATGGCTGTCAAACTCCGTTTCAGGATGTGACCAGCACATGAAGGGCCCAATGACCTATAAAAAGTTGGAGCATCCTGCCAGCCTTTTGAGACTTCTACAAGTTGGCAAATAAGTTCCTAAAATGTATGTACATATTAAAGGGGCTGTTCACTTTACGAAAAACTTGAATCTTTTCTTCATAAAACAGCACCATACCAGGTTGCATGTGGTATTGCAGCACTGCCCTGGTCACTTCATCTCCAGACATAGCCAGCGGGTAGGTGTCGTTTGCTTTAAAGAATAACGCAGACACTTTTTCTTAATCTTGGACAATGCCTTTAAGCCTGTGAAATAGTTTCATATTATTGTCTGATATTTTCATGTATAATAACTCGAACAGTCATCTGTCACCCCTTATTTATCTCACGGCTCCAAATTATATTAGGAGAATTGATATCTCCGCTTTAATCTGATAAATCTTATATCTACGCTGTTAAAATCAATACAGGTCTCATATTTTCAACATTATTTTATAAAGCCATTCCATTTCTACCCTTAATGTTCTCACTTATAAGATTTGCCTGGTGTGGGCATAACATCTCTATTGGCTGTTTCTAGATAAACATATTTTACTTAACTCCACAAAAGGATTTTCCACTAGGTAGGCCTCAACTATCAAAACAGTTGTTACCCATGACAACCAACCAGAACTCAGCTCTCAAGCTTTAAGCAGCACTGCAAAAATTAGAGCTGTGCTGTGATTGGTCCTTGTGGGAATCAGCTGCAAATTCTCTTATAACAGGGGTCTATGTCTAAATGCTTAATTATTGAGTCTGTCTGTGAATTATTATGGATGGTTTATTGACAACTGATCATCTGTTTAAGCTTAGAAACAGGATTTGGAGCTGAAAACAGCTCCATGCTCTGTGTAGTCTCTAGGAGTTTTAAGTGCAGCTCCAATAGACATGAAAAACTACCCATTAAAATGTCTGGCCATTAAAAAAAACAATCATAAGTAAAAGAAGACATTTCAGTGATATATAACACCATATAACCACACTGAATAAACATAAAAATGTAATTTGTTAAAAAGTACCTGAAAGGTCTATTATATTATATGTACTCCAAAGTACAGGCAGTTCTTAAGTTGAATTTGTATGTAAGTCAGAACTGTATATTTTATCATTGTAATTCCAGCCAGAACTTTATTGGTCTCTGTGACAATTGGATTTGTTGGGTTGTCATTAGAATCAGGATTAACAATAAAGCTTCATTACAGACACCTGTGATAACTGTTTCCGCTGTTTATTGTAGCCTAGGACTAAAGTACAATAAATTACCAATATCCAGTGGTCCGTTTGTAACTAGGTGTCGTATGTAAAAGTGAGTGTTCTTAAGTAGGGGACCGCCTGTAGTCCTAAATATTTGCAGACTAGCCACACACCTTTTGCTAAACCATACCCCTATTTGAAGTGTGAAACACCCCTTTAAGTCACATGAGCACTGTACATGATGGTCATTGATATCAATAAATTACTTTGGGCCATGGAGTATATAAGAGAAAAACAAGTACCCATTTCAGTCCATGTCACATCCCAAAGGGGGACTTATGTCCCAAATGGGGGTGCCATTTAAGCTTGGGTTATTGAGTACCCAAATCATAGCTGATATAGGGAGTAATACTCAAAATGGCTCAACACAATGGGGGTCATTTACTAAGGACCCGATTCGTGTTTTCCCGACGTGCTACCCGAATATTTACGATTTGCGCCGATTTTTCCTGAATTGCCCCGGGATTTTGGCGCACGCGATCGGATTGTGTCGCATCGGCGCCGGCATGCACGCGACGGAAATCGGGGGGCATAGCCGAACGAAAACCCAACGGATTTGGAAAACCCGCCGCATGCCTTGACTCGGCCCGGCTCGGTGAACTCCAGTGCATTCAGCGCAGCAGGGACACCTGGTGGACGTTGGAGGAACTGCCTTAGAGAATCACCGGAAGACCCGAATCCACCGCAGAGAACGCTCTGCTGGATCGCGAATGGACCGGGTAAGTAAATACGTTTTTTTCTTAACAAAATAAGCTACCTCCTGTGGAGACATGCCATGTGTCCATGTGTAAGTGAAACTCAACAGAGATCCCCACTGACAGCTGTCTAATGTCGACAGTCTGGACATTTTATGGAATTGTTGTTTGTGCAATTCCCTCATATACTGTAAAGCCCTAGCTTTTCCGCATATGATACAAAGCCAGCCGGGTACCGCAAAGTGTATTTTCAGCATTACATAATTCCTGATGTCTTAGAGAAATCAATATTCCATTCCAGTAATAATGTTCTCATTTTTCTTCTCTGCTCGGTGACCCGTAGTCATTTCTTATTATCAAATTCTGCGTCCCTGTAGAGGTGCGGTCAGGTCAGACATTTTAGCGGCTCCCTTAGTCCGTGAAAGTTTTACACCGAGTCATTAATTGCGCGTAGTGTCATCTAACGAGACGGCGCTCCTGCTGCACGGTGTCTGGTGGGAGTTATGGCTGATCAGAAGATTTACTGCGCTGATCTATCTTTTAATTAGTGTAATATCAGGTCATGAGGAAGGATCTATATGTACACAGCATTGTGGGTGCAGGGTGCAGTCTTAATGCAGGGCATCGTGACATGGCCTGAAGGGAGGGGGTAGTTAGGGAAGGGGGTTAGGTGGCTGTAATTTATATATAGTATAGTCTCCAAAATTTTTGCTTTGGTTTGTAAAAGGTGGCACAGTGGCTGAGTGAGTAGCACTTCTGCCTTGCAGCGCTGGGATCCTGGGTTCGAATCCCACCCTGGTCAACATCTGCAAAGAGTTTGTGAGGTTTGCCTCCCGGTCCTCTGGTTTCCTCCCACACTCCAAAACATACTGTTAAATTGTGAGCCCCATAGGGAAAGGGACCAATTTGGCAAACTCTGTGCAGTTTTGCATAATCTGTGTGCGCTATATAAATAAAACGTTATTATTAAAGATGCTTTTTTTTGGCTTTAGGGGTCCTTAAAGTCGGTGTTGAATGGCTTGGATGGGTGCATGCTCGTTAGTTTCTTCTTTGGCTTCTTGGGGCTCCAGTGCTGGGAAATCGGTGAATTTTGAAGATCCCCCAAACAGTGGTAATGGTGCCCCTGAACCTTTTGTTAGTGATAGGGGAAAAGTTGTAGTGGTGGGTAGAGATGAGAAGACACAATCTTAGCCATGGCTAGTTTTAGGGGCGTCTATTTGCCAGATTGGCTGTTGAACATCGGGTCCGCTCATCTCTAGTGGTGGGCAGATTGGTGGACAGATCTCCGTAGCTCCAAACTCCCACCACAGACCTCATGTGCTTACGGGAATTACCGAACCGAAGTACTGAACGGAACCGATATGCTGATCCGGTAAATGATGTACACATACTTAGCCAGTTTTACGGAGCAAACTCCCTTCTGGGCAATGGCCTGTACCTGTATATAAATTTTGCCTATGGTTTAGGTACGCCTGCATTTTATGCTATAATATACAATAAGATGCAGGGTGTGTGGTGGAGCTTATATTTATCACAAATATGTAGTTTTCTTCAAAACGCTTCTAATTCTGTACAAATGACATCGTACTTTAGACGATAATTATTTTGGATTATGGGAGCGCCAAATGAGTTTTTCACATTGTTGCAGCAAAGGGCAGGAGTAGATTTCACAAATCGTCCTGTTAATTGAGTCTCTAACATTGTGCCAGTAATTGCATCCCGCTAATTTGTCATCCCAAATGAGGTTGATGCTTCCTGCTTGCACTGATGAAATCCAGCAAAATCGAGGTCTGATGGATGGTAGATTTTTTTTGTTGTTGTTGTAATTTCATAGAGTATCCTAATTTACAGTGGTCTTATGTATATGACAAGCCTTTTAGGGTCCTCGGAAGATTTTAGGGTATCCCACTGCTGGCACCACCTGTTCTACTGAAATCTGGTAGAAAATGGGTCAGTAATTGTATTTTTGTCCACAAATCAACTTCAATTGTTTAGCTCCCCATCCCCACTCCTGTCATATTATGACCTGCTTCATGTGTCAATTCCCCTTTAAGAACAAACTTCAGGGAGTCCAAGTACCTAAATCTCCCCTTCATGCAGTTCACTTAAAACACTGATTGAATATATAATACAAAATGTTAACCATTCAGCCTTGACCAATGCATATAAAATATGACATGACCCTAGACCAGCAGGGGTACTGGCTACTAACTGCTAAGCTATTCTAGAACAAATATTTTTCAGGAGCCCTTCTACCACCCTCAAAATATGTAAAAACACAACATAAAACAAATTCTAGACCCAGAGGGATATTACATGAAGCCACATATCTCATGGAGTCACTCTATACCACTAAAGATATAACAGGAAGTTATTCTATACCACCAGGGATATTACAGTAAGACACTCTAGACCACCACAGATACAAGGAGACCATCTACACCACCAGGGATATTATATGAACCCAGATATCTCATGGAGCCACTCTAGACCCCTAAGGATATTACAGTAAGTTACTATTTGCCACCAGGTATATTACAGGCAGACACTATAGACCACCACAGATACAAGTAGACTGTGTACACCACCATGGATATTGCAGGAAGAAATTGTAGACCACCAGAGATACAGGAAGACAGTATACACCACAAATACAAGAAGACTCTCTGGACCACCAGGGATACAAAAAGACCTCTGGACCACCAGGGATACTGTAAGAAGATATTATAGACTACCAGAGATATTACAGAAATACATTGTATACCATATTATATTATAGAACTGGGAAATGTTATGAGAAGAAACTCTAGACCACCACCAGAAATATAAAATAATGTAAATCAAGACCACCAGGGATGTTTGTAGAAGTCACTTTACTTTATACAGGAAGCTACTCTAGAACAACATGGATATCACACGAAGTTAGTCTGGACCACCTGGGATTTCACATTAGGTTACTCAAGAACTCTAGGTATATTGCAGGAATCCAGTCTAGACTATGAAATAAAGCCAGCCAAGACTACCAGGGGTATTACAGGAAGCCACTCTAGATCACCCGGGTTATTGCAGGAAGCCACTCTAGATCACCTGGGGTATTGAAGGAAGCAAAGCCACTCTAGATCACCCAGGTTATTGCAGGAAGCCACTCTAGATCACCAGGGGTATTGCAGGAAGCCACTCTAGATCACCAAGGGTATTATAGGAATCCACTCTAGATAACCAGGGATATTGCGGGAAGCCACTTTAGATCACCAGGGGTATTGCAAGAAGCTACTCTAGATCACCAGGGGTATAGCAGGAAGCCATTCTAGATCACCAGGGGTATTGCAGGAAGCGTAGCCACTCTAGATCACCCGGGTTATTGCAGGAAGCCACTCTAGATCACCAGGGGTATTGCAGGAAGCCACTCTAGATCACCAGGGTTATTGCAGGAAGCCACTCTAGATCACCAGGGTTATTGCAGGAAGCCACTCTAGATCACCAGAGATATTATAGGAAGATAAAAAAATTACAATTTATTATTACATTACTTTATTATATTACTATATATTTAGCCCTATAGAGGAGGTATAATTGTTAGCAGTCCCCCTCTAAGGCTTCCATATGGCCTAATAAAATACAATACAAACAGTATAACAGCCTGTGGGATAATATGCTTTTTACAAGCCATCATGAAGCAGCGGGTAATACATAGCAGCGGCGTCGTGATATCTGATCATCATGCCCCCGGTGACAGCTCCGCTGTCCATTAAGTGCCTGCCGCTGTATTGAGGAGCCATATCCCATGGATGATTGGCTGCCCCAGACTTCCATTCTTGTTAGACAGAACAAGTGACACGTACAAAGTAGGTCAGCTTTCCACATCACCCAGACGCTGAGCAGACCCGGGAGCCTGTAGCTTCCATATCACATTAGTCACCTATCAGGTGCCATTATCGTGCCCATAATTGTACCTAAAGTGTCACCAGGTTTTCCATAGATCCGGAACCACATTTTTCCTGTGTGACAGTTTTTACAATAGTTCTCCCACTCTATTCATGAATCAGGTGGCTCAGGATGAACATAACTAATTATTTTGCTCAAACATCTAGGTGTTTCATATTAAAACATGTGGTTATCATCATTCTTTCTACTTCTGTGGCTACTTGGATAACCATGTGGGTTACTCCTCAGGGAAAAAGGTACGGACCGGACCACGGGGTTGTGGAATGTGCAGTATTCATCCCACCTACGCTTTTGGGAGCACATGATAATTGTAGATAATGGGTTTTCATTTCCCGGCTGTATCATTGAGTGCACCGTGTTCTCAGTATCTACACTCCTTCAGCCCAACCCTTCTCTTCTCTGGAAATTATACAATGGGAATAATTCGTTTTGCACATTTTAGCAGATTTACTAATTTTCTTATATTAAAGAGGACAATCTATCCAGTTCCATCCGTTGTGGAAAAAACAGGGAATCCAAATAATTAAACCATTTTTAAAAACTTACTATTGTGATATTCCTCCATTATTCTTCCTGGAAATATATCAGCAAATAGACAACTATGTTCTATTAGAGGTCTCTGCATACTCTGACACTGGACACTCAGTATCAGCCTGTGAGGGGGAACACACTGTTACCATAAATGTCCTGTAAATGTAAATTGACAACTGGGTGTGGCCATTCCACATAGAATATGTCACTACACAGTCTGATACTGTTTAAGAAACTGTTTTGCCACTCACCTGTTATTCTTCCTGGAAATGTATAAGTAAATTAAACTGGGCATTCCTTGTTACTTGCTTTTTTGGCAACGTATGTACCTACCCAGTAAGTAAGTGTCATATTGGGTCCTACTGACTTTCTTTGCCAGGGTAGATGTCAAGGTATTTTTGGAAAGGACATCTACCACCAGGATGAAGGATTGTAAACCAAGCACACTGACATACTTGTGTGCGTCCCACTGGCAGTATCTGCTCTATCTGCTTCCTATGCTCTTGATTTTACACACTAAAGGCTTTAAAAATTATGCAAATGAGCCTGAGAGTCTCCGGTCCAGTTTTAAAAGCCTTTTTGTGTAAAAACCAGGGAATACGAAGCTAAAAAAACAGCAGATTATGCCAGAGGGGGCACACACCAGTATGTCAGTATGCTTGGTTTACAATCCTTCATCCTGGTGGTAGATGTCCTTTAAGCTTTACACATGCCTAAAAACATGCCCGAATAAATTTGACCTCTATCAAAAAGTAACACATTCACACTTAGCTTAACTACACATTCCATATGGGATGTGTCCTTAGTGTCCTTACTGGCCTATCAGTGTTATCCTGCTCAAACACACCCTATTGCCATTCCTCTTTTTTCACCCTGTTAATGCATGAATTAATATCTGGGTGTTACCCTTCCCATGTGAGGTTTGTCCTTACACAGTCTTGTACTGGCCAATCAGTGATAGACTGTCCAGGGTCCCACCCGCTTGTGGTTTTTCTGTTATTCTTCCTGAAAATATTTTATGAAATTGGCAACTGGGTGTTACCATTCATTAGCAGCCAATCAGTCAATTAATGCAGGACTGTTGTCATTCCTCTATTATTCCTCCGGGGAATTTATGAATAAATTGACACCTGGGTGGTGCCATTCATTAGAGGTTGTATCCCCAGACGGTAATATATTATCCAATCAATGTCAGACTATCTCATGTTATTAGTGGGGAATTTATGAATAAATTGACACCTGGCCAATCTTTCTATTCCTATACATCCCCTTTAAGTAGTAGTAGAAACGTCCCCATATAAACTTGGTACGCAGCTCCCCAGCAGAGTATCACTTTTAGAGGTAAATAACGCTCAATACGACATATAGAGCAACAGAAATAGCTTTTTCTCAGCCCAGATTCTGAGGTCTTGGCAGGTTATTTACTTCACTCCTCTTCACAGTTTTGAGGTGTTACTTTTTCCCTATAAAGTTGCGATTTTGATAAAATGTTCTGTTTAATGGATTCCATTTGCCGCGCGGAGTCGTCTTGAGCTGTGAAGTAGGTGACAACTAAAAAATTGCTTATTTAGTCTGGGAACTGAACGCAATGCTGAAAACGGCTGTAAAACTGGGGCATGTGGAAATTATATCCAAACTATATAAACGTGAAAATGTCCTTGTGACCCATTTCAACCAATCACAGCTAAGCTGTCATTTTACCACAGCAGTTCAAAGAATGATAGCTGACCTCTGATTGGTTGCCATGGGCAGCCATGACAAATCTGGGCCTGGTTACACCTTAGCTGACAGGGAACTTAACTGTTGTCTTTTTCTAACAGGGAGGCCTTTGAATAGCTTTGAATGATGTAATATAATAAAATAATCCAAAACTGACCAAAAAACCCAGTAAAGTGAAGTATTATAATCAGTCTAGCGTGCTTGTCCCAATTCCTATCCGCAGGATAGGGGATGTCAATCTGTTGATGGTCCAACAGCTGGGACCCCCAATGATCATGAAAACGGTACCTCCAGAAAACTGGAGAGTGGGGGGGTTGCATTGTCACTTATGGGTGCATTGGGAGGACAAGTATGTGTCTTGCAGTTCCATTCAATACTATAGGAATGACAAAATAGCCAAGCACAGCGCTCAGGTATCTCTTGTGCTCCCATAGACAGTGAATGGAGCTGCTTTTAAACTTATGCTAATGAGCCAGAAGGGCTCTGGCGGTGCTACCAGAGGCCCTGTAGCTTCACAGCCTGTTACACTGTCCCCCTCTTACTATGTTATATTATATCAGGCAGAGGGAGTGATGAAGTGAGGAGGGGGAGGGAAGACAGTGTAACAACCTGAGAAGCTACAGGTCATTAGCATAATTAGCATACAATTTGATTTTAGAAGGAAGGAGGTCATGGATGACAAATATAAGAAGGTTACCAGTCGCTGTGCCTGGATCTATATGTAAATGTCCCTGGTTTATCATGATGGAATTTGATGGTAGATTTCCTTTAAGCAAATCGCACATTCTCTTTTGTCGTTTATTAAGTGCTACCTGACACACCCTCTTAAAATCTTATGCAATGTGAACTTCCTCCATCCCGTGTGAGATGAGGGCCTGGCAGCGATTCAGATTTACAGCCTAGGCCTTCAAGACCTCTCAAGAAATAGAGCATTGCCGTCTTGAGGAATCCGGGGGACTGTTTGAGATGTACTCGAGGACTGATGGATGGTTTTCCCCCCTCCTGTGTATTATTTTCACTTGTCCTTTAATCCTGGAGACCATTATACCTATTAAAGGGATGACACAGACGGTCGGCACGGCACAGCAGGTAGCTGTCACTCAGTATAGAATCAAAGGGCCTAATGTCTCTGCACATAACAATGGCTTCCCTCTGCTTAGCCGCACATTTTATCTCATTAGTTTTAGTTCAGGGCTTAAAAGTCACCCCACTGCCGAGCAAACAGAAAGCTTCCAATTCTATTACCGTTACAATCAGGTTTTTGCCTTCGAAGCGCGTTTTAGTAACTTTTTGGCTTTTTTTTTTTTTCCCAACCATATTGTTTGCCAGTCAGGAAATCCTGCCAGGTTTCTATTTCTGTGGAGACTCGCAATGATGAAGATGTTGTTTGAATGTGTTTTGTTTTCTTCCTAATCCCCCCCTCCCCTCCCCCGCTGTACAAATCCCGGGAAACTCTTGTGACTTGGAACATATTAATAAAACATACGCAACATATGGTATACACATATGCAATGGTGGGGATGGCTGATTGAACCGCGGAAGATCCCAACCGAACAGAACGTGCATATGGAGCCGGACAGCTGTGGCGGGGATAAGTTACACATCGCCGCCATCATCTAAAACTTTGGAATCAGAGTCAGATATCAGAGGTTGTTTTCTCAGTTCAAAATATCTAGTGAATTATTTTCCAAATTTGGAACATTCAACATTTGCTTTGATCAAGATTCTTCAATATAACTGAAATTTCAGAAAATCTGACACTGCTGTTCTCTTAGCTCTCTGCACTGAAGTGCTCCAAAGTCCCTTCCCTTGGCTGAATACTATAGCATGCTACAATCCTACAGTATAAAAGCATTTTTCATAGACCTACTAACTATATACACAAAGGGACCATTACCCATCTCTCCAGGGACAATACCAAGCACTGCATGCAGAGAGATAGCACACAGCAGTGTGAGGATATGCTCCAGTACACTTGTAGAAGCTACAAACCTGGACTATAAATCCATATTTCACAGCCCTGCTGTTACTAACAACATACATAGAGGTATGATTACACATCTTTCCTGGAACACTACCTAACAATGGCTGATAACAGAGAACAATAGATACATTTCTTCAAATAGCCTATTGATAAGATCAACTTTAAAGGATTACACCGCCCATACTTTTCCACGATTAGTTACAGATACCCTGAAGAAGCAAGCTGGCACCACAAAGACCAATCTGCCACAAGAGCTGGATATGGGGATTAGATACGGGTTTGGCCACACTCTTGCCCGCACAAGTGCCCATTGCCAAGTTTCTGTGTTGCCAGGAGCCAAGTGCAGCAGATTTATGTTTGTTTTCTCTTCAATGATCAAAAGAATTGTAGTCAACACATTGGATGTCTGATTGTGGAGCTCTTAAAGGGGCCCAGCTTCTGTGCAAAATCCTGACAAGGTTGCCACATAAATTCTCAATCCCCTCCCTAAAATCATAAATTTTCTTGTAAATACTGGCCTGTCCTCATCTTCCAGATTCCTGAATTGCATGTCTAGCGATAGAATACGCCCCCCATCACTTTATAAGAAGGAGAATTTGCCATTGAAAATTATGTATGCATGCTATATACACAGAGGAGGAGCTCAGGAGATTACTACATACTGTATACAAAGCCACCCCTAGAGGGAGCTCAGGAGATTCCTGCATACTGTATACAAAGCCACCCCTAGAGGGAGCTCAGGAGATTCCTGCATACTGTATACATAACTACCGCTAGGGGGAGCTTAGGAGATTACTACATACTGTATATACAGCCACCACTAGGGGGAGCTCAGGAGATTATTACATAGCTGGATCGCGAATGGGCCGGGTAAGTAAATGTGCCCCACAGTGTACATTGATGTTAATGAGAATTGTGTAATTCTTCTTCTCTCCTGCAGGGGCACTGCAGATTCGTGCCACACAATGGAGAAGGGCACAGGCCGAGAAGAAACATTTGTTTTCCCAATCTCTCTGCGCTCAGATCACCAGTGATCAGTCATTTATACCCAATTCCACCATTGGGACCCCTACAGATCATGAGAACAGAGGTGGCAGCGGGTGAGCATTCCACTGTGGCACTGCCCTATTTATAGTCTTGTTAAAGGGGTTGTCATATTATTATAATACACCACACTATAACTGATTGATGGTGTTAATACGGCTACAAACCACCACAATCACGTGATAAAAGAGGTCATGACCCCTAAAAATCATGACCACACCTGATTATAACTTTTATCCATTCAGCTGATCGTGGGGTCCCAGCAGTCTGACCCCCTATCCATCCTAATGACATAATAAGGATAAAAGATACAAAAATACAATGATCCCTTTAAAGACGATTTGTAGGTGGGAGAATCAGGTCAAGTAAGAAATATTCCTATAAGATATTGATAAGCTTCTAAATATAATCTTGTTTCCTATTATCGGGGATACTGAGAATCCTGCGTCTGGACTCCGCTTCGCGTTTATAACCTTTATACAGAGTAATGTGGCTTTTTTAGCGTCGTGCATTTCCTCATGTGAAAAATATCTGAACTTTATAGACAGTCACTGATGAGACCGGCCCCTGCCCTCGAAAACTTCCCCTTAAAGTATCGGTTATTATTGGGGCTCCCAGTTTTTTAGCCTTTGGTCCAATTAAAGTGTCAGTGTCACATATTTATACCAAGTTCTATCGTTCTATACAAGTTCTGTACAAGTTCTACCGTTCTATACAAGTTCTATACAAGTTCTGTTGTTCTATACAAGTTCTATACAAGTTCTGTTGTTCTATACAAGTTCTATACAAGTTCTACCGTTCTATACAAGTTCTACACAAGTTCTACCGTTCTATACAAGTTCTATACAAGTTTTACCATTCAGGTTTCCAAGGAATTTCTCATTGGCCCCTGGCGTGGAGAGGACCGTAACATTTCATGAGGTGAATTTCACCATCTCCAATTCTTGCTTCCTTTAATAGATATTTTTCCCCTAAATCTGGTGCAGTTGGAATTTTTTCTCTAGCCCTCACCGTTCCAGAGCAATCAGCAAATTAAGCAGTTATCTATTGTCAAGTGGGCAGTAATAAAACCTGGGACCGCCCACCTGACAAATTCAATGCTAAGAATAACGGCAGTAATTGTTCAGGAACGGCAGGGGCTTATTGGAGAACAGGGTTCTCACATGTCATGGGGGCACTGTCTCCGTCTGGAGAAAACAAGGTTTAATCACCAAAGGCGACAGGGAATTTTTACTATGAGAACTGTCAATCTGTGGAATAGTCTGCCTCAGGCGCTGGTCACAGCAGGGACAGCAGAGAGCTTCAAGAAGGGTCTAGATGCCTTTTTACACCTAAATAACATTGATGGTTATATTATATAAAAATGTTTCCCCTAAACCCCTTCCTCATCCAATCCCTTCCCTTCCTTGGTTGAACTTGATGGACGTATGTCTTTTTTCAACCGTATAAACTATGATACTATGTTGCCGGGCTTCAAAAGGTGGAGGAGAGGTAAAGAAAACCCAGCTGTGCAATGGATTTTACATGGCTCATTAAAGGGGTTGTCACCTAGAACCATAGGACAGGTAAGAAGTAGATCGCCGTGGGGTCCAACTGCTGATTATTAGTTCTTAGAGCAGAGAAAGTGTGAAGTCGTCCAATGCACAGAGCACAGCAGTGTGAGGACAAATTCTCTTGGAGAAACTACAATACTGGAATATAAATGCATTTTTCACAGTCCTGCTGCTACTAACAACACAAACAAAGGTCTGATTACACATCTCTCCAGGGACAATACATAACACTGGTGTCTGGTAAAGGGGCAATTATTATTGATGCCTAGGGGTCCAGACCACTCCCAGTCTACCTCAGATACTTATATCCAGAAAACCTGAGATACCATAGCGGGACGATGTCTCCACACAAGTCTTATGCCTTTAGGAATTGTGATAGATACACAAAGTGCAGGAACAACAAAGAATCAGTGTCAATATGTATCCAACACATGAGGCTTGAGAAATCAATATTTGTTCTCATTGACAGAATACGTGAACATTTAAGGGATATTCCAATCAGAAGCAATTATCCTCCAGACAGGTGACGATCACGAGGGCTCAGGCTTTCCTGCACTCGGGGTAAAGGCTCAGTTCATTGCCCCAACTCTGCATCTAAATACATCATTTGGATTGTTGGTGACTAAGAGACGTGGACTTCACCATTAAGCAATGCTGTAGGACCCCGGGGATCATTGGGACCCGATGCCCCATTGATTTCAAAGGCAGCGCAGGGAGCAATGGACTCCTTGCTCTGTTATTTGGGGAGGAGCCACCAGGATTATAATGCCCTCGGGCCACCAGGATTGTACTTTTCCTGGAGCCATAGATTGGACCCCGACCAATCTGTCAGTCATCACCCATCCAGCAATACTTGCTTCTGAATGAAATATCAATTAAAAGGGTTCCATAATCTATTCTTAAAGGGTTTGTCAAATTTCAGCAAAGAATTGATATTGGTTGTGTAATGAGAAGTTATAGTTTTTCAATATGCTTTCTATATCAATTTCTCCGGTTCCTATTCATGTGATGTCACACAGGTGCATGGCTCATTACACCACTGGTCATATGATATCACACAAATGAACGGCCCGTTATTTCCCTGGTCATGTGATGTCACACAGGTGCAAGGCTCGTTATACATCCCTGGTCATGTGATGTCACACAGGTGCAAGGCTCGTTATACATCCCTGGTCATGTGATGTCACACAGGTGCACGGCTCATTATACCACTGGTCATATGATGTCACACAGGTGCACAGCTCGTTATAACTCACAGCTTTATGAATTCTGAATGATTTATGTGATATAACGAGCCGCGCACCTGTGTGACATCGCATGACGAGGAATACAACAAGCTGTGCACCTGTGTGACATCGCATTACGCTGCAGACACACGCTGTTCACCGTGTGACATCGCATGACATGAATACAACAGCTTGCACCTGTTGACATCGCATGACGAGGAATACAGACAAGCTGTGCACCTGTGTGACGATCGCATGACGAGGAATACAACAAGCTTTGCCCTTTGTGACCGCAGACCAGGGCATATAATTAGCTGGTGCACCTGTGAGACATCACATGACCAGGATATATGAGCCGAACGCCTGTGTGACATCACATGACCAGGGATATAATGAGCTGTGCACCTGTGTGACATCACATGACAAGGGATATAACGAGCCGTGCACCTGTGTGACATCACATGAACAGGAATATAACAAGCTGTGCACCTGTGTGACATCACAGGGTTTATATCCACAGGAAATAAACAAAGAAGCTAGATCTAGAAAACACTAAGGAATAGATAGAGAAAGAATATTGGCAAATTGTATAACTTTTAATTGCACATAACAATATCAATTACTTGCTGAAAGTGGAAACCCTTTTAGGTAATCAATATGAGATTGGGAAGCATCTCCCTCCCAACACCCCCTTTCACGTGAACGTTTTTCAAGTGTGAGTTTGGCGCTGACCTATGGGACTTGCACTCTGACCCGTTGTATCCAATGGGTTAAGTCCGACATGATTTTCTTTTTTTCTCAGTATTTGTGTGTGAAGGTCTGATCAGACTCAGCAACGCTCGTGTGAAAGGGGCCTCATTCTACTGTATCAGACAAATCTACAATTGGTTATTTCGCAAGACCTGAAAATTAATTTTTTAAAAAAAACCTCAAGAAACTAAATTTGGCACAAATGGATTAGTCATTTTGTGAAGAAACATAAAAAGGAAGGCTACAGGTTAAATGACACAATAAATCGGCCGAAATAAAGGAACGCTGGAAGATTACAGAGAAAGGTCAACAAGTGTGGCAGCGTGACTGCTAAGTGAGCGCTAGAAATAAATTTGAGGAAATATGGTTTCCACTGAGTGCAAAGTCATCCGCGAGTAGGTGTGAGACTGGCGGCGTGGAGTGAATATGGGATGTAATTGGTTAATAATCATGGACTTAGAGAGGGTAAAGTATGAATGGAAGTACATTATATTGTCCTGGATAACAATATACAAAATCTAAGTACATAAATGGATTTACAGGTTAATAAAGGCAATATTTTTTATAAGCAGCGCCTCCTTTGTCCACAGGTTGTGTGTGGTACTGCAGCTCAGCGCTAGTTAATGTGGGATCTGTTTTAATAAGTGTTGACGTGGCTTGGGTAGAGATGTACTTCATTAGATAACCATAGATCCAGGCACATAAAGGGGTTTATAGCATTAGAAAAACATATATTTCGTAAGCAGCGCCTCACTGGTCCACAGGTTGCGTAAGGTACTACAGCTCAGCTCCATTTAAGTGAAGGGGGCAAGCTACAATACCGCAATAATCCACTAAACAACAGTTTTGACAAGATTTCACAAAGTTTCACCTCAGAGAAAATGTTGAAAAAAAATGACTATTTTTAAGCTATTTATGCTGATATTATAGTGCTTTCATGTCCTGGCGTTTAGAAATCTAAACCACAAGTCAGTCACATTTCAGGTTTTTTGGTGAGATTTGGCAAAATTTCTTCCATGTTGTTGCTACTGTACTTGCAGCACTGTGCCCTTAGCAACCAATCTACCGGCAGCTAACATTCTTGAAAGGCCCACTGGAAAATGAAAGAAGCTTCCTGATTGGTTGCCATGGACAAATACTGTTGTTGATGAATTTCTCAAAATGTCTGCCATGAAAGCATTGAATAGTGAGGTCAATAAAGTGTAAAACAGTATTTTTACCCCAAATAAAAACTAAACAACACACCTTGTATATGATGACGATGATGATGATGATGATGTAGAGAACATACAACTGCAAAGTTTAAAAAAAAAAAACAGAAGCAGATGGTTTCAGGGGCGGTTTTCTAAGAAACACACTTGTGGGGGGTCAGGAATTTAAAAAAAAAGCAGCAAATGGGGAAGTATAAATCTTAGAGAAAGAGCAAAATGACGGGAGCCAAAAGGTCAAAAATAAAAAATACTGACAGGGACCAAAAATAACCAATGACCATATTATTGTGACGAATGGAACAAAATGATCTGTAGACAACTGAATATAGAATGTGCCCCCTAGTGGAGAAAACGAGAAGAAGCTTTCTGAGAATTTGATTAACATTGGCTCGAGATCAGTGATATCCTATAGGGAAGAAACCAAGCACCTAAAGAGGAAGATTAAAGATTTCATCAAATTTTTTTTTAGATTTGAGGAAATTAATAATTGCTATTTTCTAATAGAGGTTTGATATCAGGCAGGTGGCGACCATAACCATCACACAACAATACAGTCATTACTAGATTCTGGTTCCTATTGTTGGAAGAAAGGGTCAGGATAACCTCTGGCTGCGGGAATATAAGACAACTCACTGAGGGAAAAACTCAAAGTGCGTGCAAAATTGATGAAATAAAGCAAGAAACAGGAGGAGTAACCTGAGGAACTCACTCTACAGGGACTACAGGGACAGTGTGACATAAAAGGGACAGCGTCTTTCTAAATTCCAGTCCTTTCAAAGCTTTAACTCCCAGCATGCTCCATTCAGGTCTATGGAAATCCAAAAGTGTGCATGTTGGGAGTAGTAGTATGCGTCTATCCTCTGTTATTCCTCCTGGAAATGTATGAACGAATAGTGAACTAGGTGATTAAAGTACTTTGTCATACTAAAATGTTCCATAATAAAGATAGAGCGGAATATTAGGTGACTCAAGGATCATCATCCTTATCGTAAATTCAAAATTTCATATCCTACAACATCTCATTCATGTCCTGAGCGCTCACACCCAGACGTACTTATCGTTTCTCTCCTACGACGTGGATGAATCAGGCCGCCGCCTGATCCTATTACTGACACAGGGGTGTACCCTTTACTGTATGTCTGGGTTGACCCTATAAAATGGCAGCTATAAGGGAGTTACATAAATGATATCAACATCTGATGTGAAAGATCCAATCACTGGGCTCCAGACCAACCCACACCTTCTAATCAGAACAGATTTGGGTCTGTTTCCCCGCTTTCCCAGGTGGCCGGAGGTACGCGTCATAACCAAATATTATCTGTGTTCACATGCAGAGAGTTGACCGCAATGGGGAAGTATGGGAAATGTAGGCTCCTTGTATCACCGTTAGGCCCCTGATTATTGGGTACAATATGAGGGAAGAGGGTACAGAAAGGGGGGGCATTATAAGTTGGGGTTACCCATAAGTGGAAAGTCAAAAGTAAAGGGAAAACAGAAAAGAAGGCAGTATGAGTGGAGACCTGTCGAAAAGTTGTAGTCAGGGGGGTGGGGGGTGACTACATAAATGGGATATAATAAATCAGGCTATAAAAAGGGAAGATATTATATGTGAGGGGATACAGAGGTATTATATGTTGGTGGGTCACATTAGAGGGTTTTAAATATGGTGTACACTGGAGGGGAACTATACAGTGGAGGGAGGCATCTTATTATGTGGGGGCCACCACAGGGGGGCATCATACAATGTGAGCACCATTAAAGTAGGTATTATGGGGGGATGCTAGGACTTGTGGATAGGGGTGGGGCGCCCCACTACTCCTTCTACGGCTATAATACAACAGTAACACTGAAGCTCACCCATTCCTCCAATTGCTGGGGGTCCCAGAAATTGATCCCCTTGTGATAAGACACTACCCTTATCCTGAGGATTAAAGTTTTTAGCTTTTTACCTACTTATGGGTATACCCCTTAACTTTACTTATCTTAAGGATATTTAGAGAATTATTCTGTTTCACTTCACAGTTTCAATGCTGATTTCCTGCTATCAGAGAGCCACGCACTGTGTGGTCCTACATGGCTGTGAAATAGTTAAACCTTTTATCAGTTAGGTCACACATCTGACTACTAAATGGAGCCAACTGTTGTCTGTGTCCATGGGCAACCAGTCGAATTCTGAATGTGTGTGTTTATGGGGGTCATTTATGTTTATTTTTTCTGTCTTTTTTGAGACTTTTTTTTTTTTTGGTACATTGCAATTTTTGCGCCTTTTTGGGGATAGTTGGAATTCTTTGTGCACAAAAAAAAAACTCCAGATGAAACCATACTTAGAAAATGGAAAGAAATAGGACTTGATACATTTGTGCGACATTTTTGAGACATTTGTTACAAAAGAGATCTGGAAAAAAAATACATTTAAATCAAGGAAAAAGTGAGATTGATACATTACAAAAGTAGCGAAAAGTAGGAAAAAAGACAGACAAAAAACAGCCAAAACTAACAGAGATAAGATAAATGACCCCCTATGAGTACCAGTGAAAAGTTACCCCCGCCGCTCCCCCTAGCTATGCCCCTGGATCCTGCGGTTACAATGTTATATCCTGTCTAGGTGAATTTTGGATCAGTTTATATTGGTTTATCCATCTTTCCCACCCAAGAAGAGGCTTTTACACGCCGCGCAGCCATTCTCAGACCGAATATTTGGCTTTTATTTGCCTGGATATATTTACAAGACTTTGCGAATCCCATGCTCCGACGCCCCAGGCGCAACAAACATCTCCATAGATCACCGTAAATGTTTGCTCTTCAAGCACAAATTTAACAATTACAGGTAAGGGAATAAAAGAATCACACAAGGATCGGCTGTTACCAAGAAATGTAGAGATGAGAACTGCAAACAGCGAGGCCCGAGGCATCAGCGTACCTCCCCAACCTCTCAGATTATAATGAGAATTAACAAGGAGTAATACAATATCTCCAGGGCGCAGATGGGTATGACAACAACCACCAAGCGAGCGGGGTTAATGAAAAGACACGCAGCGTATTTAACCCCTGACTCAATGCTCAGTAATGTGCTTACATACGTCTTAGTCACAGACACTTGTGGTCACCGCTCCGCTCATCTGGCATTGTCATTCACGGTGGAAGACGCCTCCAGTCCTCACCGGCCGCTATGGATATCACATAATAGCAAATACCCAGCTTTATCAGTCAGGACCTTTGATAAGGACTGCTAATAATAACTCTACGCCTCTATTTTCTCCGGAAATGAGGGTGCGTTAGATATGAAGTACTTGTTAACACATTACACAACACTCCATGGCTGAGGTGGCTGATTACAGAGAGCAATCGATGGAAATGTCCATTTCCAGCTTCAAAAATCACTCATTTTTCAAAAAACTAAAAAGGGGCGGAGCTTATGTAGATGGGTCATCTGGTTCCGAATCCCTTGTAAAACCAGTTTTATTTTTGGGTAAAAACTCCCTTTACTTCTATACAGGGAGCTGGATTTTGTTGCAGAGTGGTCACCAGGTTACTACCTCTTTAAGTAGTAAATGACACTAGTCTAGAGTACCAGGGGCCGGGCAGAGAGTCGTCAGATACAAATGAAAGTCAGGGCTGACAATTTTCTTGTAAGGTCAAGTGTCAAAGCCAAAACTCATAGTGGATATCCCAGATCCATACCCAGAGGTACTGGAAATCAACAGGTCAAAGACAAGTAAGAGTCAGCAAACAAGCCGAGGTCAGGGTCACCGCACCGCACCTGTCTAAGGATGATATTTGGTATTAGTTATCTCCATTGGATGAAAATCAGTTGTAGTACCATATACAGCCTAAGGACATGTGTGGTACTGATTTATAAAGAAAGCTGCCATGTTTTTTGGTTTATTTGAATCCTGGACAACCCCTTTAACTACAGTAGGATATGTCTTTTTAGGATATATCTTTTTCATCAGAATATCCACATTCCACGATTTTGGCTTTGGTGGCAAAGCCTCCCACTCAGCTAATAAACAATGACTATTATTATGTCTCATCTGATGGATGTCTAAAAATAGAGAATGAATCGCTTTATTACTAACCACTTATATGGAGCCAACATATTCCGTGGCGCAGCACAGAGCTTTATTAGTCCCACAGTAAAGGACTGATTTTCACCCCTAAAGATTCTCCCGTTGCCAAGTTTTTGTTTTATTAGGGTTGAGATCCCCACGTATGTCTTATAACCTATCCTAAATAAGGATCATAACTGGGAAACCTCCACTGAAGATACAAACCTAATAAAAAACTAGTGTCCATTTGAAAATGAAAAATCCACCATGAAAATCATGATAAAGCAAGGGTAGTTACTGATAGATCCAGGCACTGTGACTGTGGTAATCTCCTTATATTTGTTATTCATGGCCTCCTCCTTTCTAAAATCAACTTTTTTGCAGCTTCACAGGCTGCTACACTGTGCAGGAGCACTTCACCCTCCCACTTTGTGAGATTACACCAGGCTGGTGGGAGGTGGGAAGTGCTGAGGAAACAGGGGGTGGGTGAGACAATGCAACAGCCTATTATGATGCAGCATGGAAGGGCTCTAGTAACACCCCCAGAGCCCTTCTGACTCATTAGAATAATTATAAAAGTTGATTTTAGAAGGAAGGAGGTCATGGATGACAAATATAAGAAGATTACCACAGTCACGGTGCCTGGATCTATGAGCAGGTGTCCTGGTTTACAAAGATGGATTTTGATGGTAGATTTCCTTTAAAGGGAACCTGTCAGCAGAAATTGACCTACTAAAACCACTACTGGTACCTTCATCAAGCAGATGAACACCTTCCAGACCATGTTTCTTTAATGGGCATTCAACATCCAGAACATCTAATTTGAAGTTGCATGTTCAGCACTGAAGTCCAGCTCTCCCATCTCTGAACTTCCCTTCTGTTGTGAGTAACATTGTTCATCAGACTATTGAAGAGCTGAGTCATGGTCCCTGTATGCTTAGGGGTGGTCAGTAAATAGGGCATTCTGAGGCAGGAGAGCTTGACTTCAGTACTAAACGCTCCGCCCCCATGACTTTCTAAATCCAATTTACATCTCACTTCATAGTTCATTTTCTGGATGATGCCACTATGCTGGGCCATGAAAGAAACATGATCTGTAATGTGTTCAGCTCCTTGACAAAATACTGGTAGTGGTTTATTAGCTCAATTTCTGATGACAGGTTCCCTTAAAAAAATTTTATCTTAAATTTCACCATTGACCAATATTTTTGCTATAAGTTTTATTCTACTATACAGTCCAAGGAAACAAGGAAAAATAACCTATATTCCTGCAGCGACAGCGCTACGTGATTGTTAAGTCCGAGCGTGAATAATGCGATTTCTCTCATATTATTTTTCCAGCAATATTTTCTCTCTTTTACGAGTCGTCTTTTATTGCACTTCACACCTGTCCCAAAATAATTCACTTTAGACATATCACAATTCACCTTCAGCCAGCGCGGCGTACATCTATATATAACCATATGCACATAGAGGCAGCGAAACAATACACAGCAGGGGGAGATATAATTAGCACCTATTGAAATCAAGCTGAAGACTGCTGTCACCACCCATCCAGGGGAGCGCACGGCCCATCTGCTCACACACTTCTCATGTCTCAATGAACTTCTTAGAAAATATCCATCAACAAATAAGGGAAAATGATAGGAGATACAGGCGGTCCCCGACTTAAGGACACCCGACTTACAGAAGACCCCTAGTTACAGACGGACCCCTCTGCCCACCAGGGGCGTCGCTAGGTCAAAAGATGCCCCGAATCTCCTCGGATCAGCAGGTCACTGGTCCCACTGTCCGGGGAGCTTTTTACACTTTCATCCCTATCTGTGTCATCAGGATACAGATAGAGATGGGTATTGTAATGATGCACGCACGGAGCCATCAGCTCCGCGGGGCATTATTGGACTGGGGGGCATTAATATAGACTGTGGGTAATAATACATTTTATGATGACTGTGGGCAATAATCCGGACATCACTGGGGAGTTTGGGGGCATCACTGATCAATGTGGTCTTATTTAGAGGGAAGACACTTTTAGGTAGGGGTTTCTTTTGGATGTGTTGCAATGTTAGGACAGGAGCCACAATCTAAGAAGGGGTATCATTAGTAAGGAGAAACCAATTGAGTAGGGGGGGGGGGGGGGGGTTTTAGGGGGGGGGGGACAATTATGGGGAGTAATTCTTTAGTGTTAGGGGTCAGTGAGAGGGAATTAGTGGGGTATACAGGGATTAAGTGGGTGGCATTATAGCACACAGTCATGCCATATTTGTGTAACATTTATTGGGTGGGTGGCACAATGAGTGTCATAATTAAGTAAAAAAAAAAAGCTGACAGCGGCGTTTTTATGGTACCTAAGTTTGTGAAATACATAAACATATTAATAGCCTTCCTGCCGAGCAAACTGGAAGCGGTTTGCCAAGCAATAGAATAGAAGTCAATACTAACGATAACACTGAATACACAATTATCAAAAAGCAAGAAGAAAGAAACGGAGAACAGAAAATGGTCAAATAATTTTTAAGAACATATATATTTCAATTTTTTTTACTACTAGGGTTGGAACAGTCCAACAAAGTGATAGAGGACACTTATAGAGTCATACCGTCACGGGTCTTGAAGGTCAAGATAAATACCAGTCCATTTGGAGCCATCACTCTAGGGTCTGTTTCCTTAGCGTTGTAACAGATTCTTTAGGGTACTATTGATATGTCCTACGTCCACAATAGAGATGAGCAAATTATTCAAGGTTTGATTCGCTTAAGCCTTCATGAATTTTCCAGGACTAGAGATGAGCAGACCCAAACTTCCCGTCCTGGTTTGGGTGCACTCCACTCAACCCAGACATATTCCCATTGGCCAATCACAGCCATGGCTAGTAGATAGGGGCATTAATTTGCCGGATTGGCTGTTCCGTAGCCAATCTGGCAATATGTCCCGGTGGCGCACCCGAACCTGAACGGGAAACTTGGGTCTGCTCATCTCAATCAGGACCAAATAAAATCGGACCCAACTGATGAAGCTCCAGTGGTTCTGGAAATTGGGATATAATGGGGCAAATTTACTTACCTGGCCCATTCGCGATCCAGCGGTGCGTTCTCTGTGCTGGATTCGGGTCCGGCCGGGATTTATTAAGGTTGTTCCTCCGCCGTCCACCAAGTGGCGCTGCTGCGCTGAAAAGCATCGGAACGCACTGGAGTTCACCGAGCCGGGCTGAGTGAAGGTGAGTGCAAGCTCCGCGACAGATTTTTTGTTTTAAATGCGGCGGGTTTTCGTTCGGCCACGCCCCCCGATTTCCGTCGCGTGTATGCCAGCACCGATGCGCCACAATCCGATCGCCCAATGATGACCCCCAATGTCCTCTAGTCCTCTAAAATATTGATTTATTTTTATGCATAAAAAAGGTCATAGATCAGTCAAATAGTTGATTTTCTACAATTTTTTTTATTAGGGTTTGAATTAACCCGATCCCTAATGTTAACTGTTTTAGGAGATTTAATATATGATATCAGACTTTTTATAAAAATTCTATATTTTGGAGGAGTAGAGGAAGGCTATATACCAACATCTAGGACAGTTGGATCCAAATTGATTCATCAGTTCAAGATAAGATTTAATTTGGTGACAAAAAAATCGACTAATTGGCGATTATCTCATCTTCAGTCAACTGCCATGGAATGTATGCATTTGCATGTCTGTAGAGCACCATACAGGCAATATACATTAGGCAATCATTGGCTGTAAGCAATATTTTTTGCATTTTCCTATTCCACATCCTTTGACTAACCGGGTCGTGTTCGACTCAACTTCCTTCCCCAGTTAAGACCTGCGGTCTTAATGTCACTGGTGACTTTGCCGGCATCATTTAAACAATTAACACCCGCAAATTTGGGTACGTACAGAATTTAGAAAATTCGGATCTGAACCCAAATTTTATTGGGTTTCTGCAAGAACATGTTCCCTGGTGTGAATCTTCACACTTCTGTGCTCTTCAGATATACTATAAGTGACTGCAGTCCAACCAGAAGATTGCTACAGATTTTACTTTCTGTAAAAACACAGCGGTGTGAGGAAACAACCTGCAGTGCAGCTACAATCCTGGAATATAAATCAGTTTTTCACAGTCCTGTTGCTACCCACAGCACCAATGTGGTTACACAGATCTCCAGGGCCAATACCTAACACTTTCTACAGTACTGCACAGTCTGAACCCCTTCATGGTCACAACATATTGGGGCAGATTTACTTACCCGGCCCATTCGCGATCCAGCGGCGCGTTCTCTGCGGTGGATTCGGGTCCGGCCGGGATTCACTAAGGTAGTTCCTCCGCCGTCCACCAGGTGCGCTGAAGTTCCCCGGAGGCGCGCTGGAATGCCCTGAAATTCACCGGCCTATATCTGGTGAAGGTAAGTGTAATTTTCGCGACACATTTTTTGTCTTAAATTCGGCGGTTTTTCCGAATCCGTCGGATTTTCGTTCGGCCACGCCCCCGATTTCCGTCGCGTGCATGCCAGCGCCGATGCGCCACAATCCAATCGCGTGCACCGAAATCCCGGAGCAATTCAGGGGAAATCGGCGCAAATTGGAAATATTCGGGTAACACGTCGGGAAAACGTGAATCGGGCCCTTAGTAAATGACCCCCATTAACTATAACTCAGGATGAGGATGAGCTTTTATGTGTCTAGGCAGTGTTCCGCTCTTCCAATCACTCTGGGATCTAGCAATGAGTTGTTGAGCGCTCCTAATCTAATGTGTTTGTTAAGAAATACATGAAATATTGTGCAGCAAATTGATTCATCTGCAAATTAATTTTGTCATCATAACGGTAGATGTAATCGCTGAAATACCAGACAGCTCAATATGGCAGCGCGCCTGTCTGCGCCTACAGGAAGATTACTATCTGACAAGCCAGAAAATTTGATGTCTGAGCCGTGTATCAGCGGTCAAATTTTCCCAAAATGTCTGGATGATCCTGTTGATCCAAATTGGTATTGTGATATTTTTCCAATTTTCCAATTTTTTAGATAAATTTTTGGAAATAAAATTGTACAATATTTGAAAAAAAGTAAATATATATCAAAAAATAAATATCACGAAATCTCAAATTTAATCCAAGCTGAACTTGGATTATGGTGCATCAAATATACCTTTCCGCCACCCATAGGGAGACTTAAACTGGATTAAAAAGCTGATGTCGAAGCTGAACATATAAAAACAATCTGTAATATCTGTGTCAGCGTCATCCTCTGTCCATCGTATGTGGCTGAGGAGGTGCTGATTGTACCTGTCTGGCTATGCTGTTTGAATTAAGCATCACACCTGTCTCTTTCCTGCAGCATTAGCTCTGCCTCAATGTTGGTTAAACAGTTGTGATTGACAGCTTCTCACACTACTCAACTGCTCCCCCTGTTGTCTGGATCTCTGAGTTCTGGCCCAATCACTATTGAGGCCCAGACTCTTAGATCAAATAAGAGTCCTCCCCACTCATCCCAGGTTGCAAGCTATTGGTTCCATATTTGTTTGTTACTCTTTTTATTGTATTCCTGGAATTCTGATTTTCGGCTTCTGTTCAGACTACTCTACTATTTAGTGATTTTGTACTTTGTTTGCTCTATCTGTTGTGACCTGGCTCTGCGGACTATTGTTATCTATTTGTAGTATTTTGTCTTTGCCTCAAAGTTTTGTACTTTGGTGCAGGGAGGAAACATTAACCTGTTACTGTCCAAGGCCTAGGGTGGTTTCGAGTAAGTAGGTGAGTCGAGATTGATGGGTTCAGAAATAGGGATCACTGTCTTGTCTGTTTTTGTGTACCTAGTCCCTCAATTACACAATCCTAAGAAAGTTTCATGTGATACATTTTCATCAGCTCAAAACTATTCTATCACTTTTTACTGGGGGGGGAGGGACTGAGCTGTGAATTAAGGACTCGAAAAGTGGTAAATATGGTGCATTATTCAAGAATGTGTCTGGACAGATGAAATATCTCCTATGACACGTGCGGCTAGGTGTCAAGCAGAAAGAAAAAAATGAACTTGGCGTTAGATTTTAGACAGTTCATGGTTGGGCCTGTCTGGTACCTGTAGGACATGAAATAGGGGGGCGCCGTCTTCTAGATTCTTGGGAAATAGCAGCTGATTTTCAAGGACATATTGGGGCAGATTTACTTACCCGGCCCATTCGCGATCCAGCGGCGCGTTCTCTGCGGTGGATTCGGGTCCGGCCGGGATTCACTAAGGTAGTTCCTCCGCCGTCCACCAGATGGCGCTGCTGCGCTGAAGTCCGCCGAGGTCCGCCGGAATGACCTGAATTTCACCGGCCTATTCCTAGTGAAGGTAAGTGCAATTTTCGCAACACATTTTTTTTTTTAAATGCGGCGGTTTTTCCGAATCCGTAGGGTTTTCGTTCGGCCACGCCCCCCCAATTTCCGTCGCGTGCATGCCGGCGCCGATGCACCACAATCCGATCGCGTGCGCCAAAATCCCGGGGCAATTCAGGGGAAATCGGCGCAAATCAGAAATATTCGGGTAACACGTCGGGAAAAACGCGAATCGGGCCCTTAGTAAATGACCCCCATTATCTAGATATCACTGATAACACTAACAAAAGAGAAGTAATTGTAAGCTCCTGGAATTGGAGAAGCCGGCGATCTCTGACCTACAGATTCTGGCTACTTTCTTCCTAAAAAATGCTCCACACGTGACCATGCAGCATTGTGACCACACGCAGCTCCACACGTGACCATGCAGCATTGTGACCACACGAGACACCATGTTCTCCGTCATCATCCTCCTCCTTGGCATTGGGCACAATTATGCAGCCGGTCGGGTGAGTTCTGAGAAAATTATCTGCTTTTTTTGTATCATAATTTACACTAACAAAACAATCTTAATTGATAAAGTTATGAAGTTATGTTTAATTGTAGGTCTGAATACAGAACAAATGGGGGCACATTAATCATAGTCTGAGACTGTTTTGAGCCGTTAATTTGCCGCATTTATGCGCCATTTTCTGGCGCACGGCAGAGTTCGGCACTTAGTGGGGGACATTAATCATAGGGGGGTCTCAGGTTCGCCTGTTTTTGCTCCTGATTTGCTCTTCTTTTTGGCTCCTGATCTATGATGGATCTAGTTCTGCCTTAGTAAATGCACTTTGGATTTGTCTCATGTCTGTTTCGTTTGAGCCTAAATTTGTCTCGAATTGTTAGATCTCATTTGTGCCCAATAATGAAAGGAGACTGAGAAAATGTGACAGAACGTTCAGGGCGTCATCTCTGCACAAAAACTATCATTGTGATGTAACTGCAGGGACTAAAAGTGACAGATGGAAAAAAAAAAAAATAATAATTCTTGCTGAAATGAGTCTTTTCCTTTTTTATTATAATGTACATGAAATTTGTCTCTAATTGTTAGATCTCATTTGTGACCAATAATGAAAGGAGACTGAGAAAATGTGACAGAACGTTCAGGGCTTCATCTCTGCACAAAAACCTATCATTGTGATGTAACTGCAGGGACTAAAAGTTACAGAGATGTAAAAAAATAAATAAAATTCTTGCTGAAATGAGTCTTTTCCTTTTTTATTATAATTTACAGTAAATGGCGTCTGATAATATTCTCAGATCTGTACAATAAGACAATAATCACTCACAGAGATGATCCCATAGAAAGTGACAAAGTCGTTACTGGAGAAATTTTACATTTTAAAACTGCTCCGAAGTATTTTCCATGTTGCATTGAGGGAATTCTTCATTTGGGAAACAAATATCTATGTTTTTATTAATAAAAAGTGAATTTTGTTGGAAGTGCAGCTGCTCAGGTGCATTTTTGCGCCTTTTAAGATGCAAATTAGTGATAGATCCCGTGCAAACATCTGTATAGGACGCACTCACTATGTCAGTTAAGACGCAGGGACTCAGAACCACTAAGTGCAAAAATGCGCCAAATTAACGAGATGCGCCAGATTTTCGCGCAATAAAATGCTCAAAACAGTCTAACAGACTATGATTAATGCCCCCCTATCTGTCTATCTCAAATCCATCCAACTATCTAGACATTTTTTTTATATTTAATTCAATTCAAAATTCAATACTGCTTCTCTGCCAAGCTTGTGACAAAGAGGAAGAACCCACCCCCTACACCAGCTTAAATACCACACGCCAGTAGGCGTGAATAACTATGAGGTAGCAGGGTGAGGGATGAGCTATAACCCACCCCCAATTAAAGTGCCACCAGCCCTTAAACATACCTTGCGTCAAACCCAAAAGAGCAGACACCAGTCTAGGGGCACCTTCCTTAATTAGTCAGGCGTACCCCGCAGACTGTGTGTCATGGATCCCAATAAACCAATGTGAACTCTCTAAGAAATTTGGAAATGGTGGCGATGAAAATGGGCCCTCAATGCGACCCATCTCCACCTCCTTCCCAACCTTATCCCTAAGGACATCGGGGTGCTCAGCTGCCGACTTCAAATTACCTGCAAAAGAGCCAACTGGAGAAAAATTGAAGGGGATAAAAAAAACCGAACGAAAAACCGAAACTGAGCTGACCCGCCGCCTCCTTATCAGGATATCGGCCGAGCCAGTGGGACATCTCGCAGACGTTCACCGGTGTCTTTTTGTTCGGCACCAGCGCCCTTCCCCCCGTGCCTAGCGGCCGGACGAGGGCACTTGACTGCCGCGTGATTTCCGCCGCACGAGGAGCACTCGTGCTTGTACTTACAAAGCCCGTAGAACCTGCAATGGCCTTCATTGAAAAGCCAGCATGCCCCGGGGCGTCTAACGGCCGCTGAACCATGGCCAGAGTTCCCGGCCTGACCAGCGGCCCCCGAGTGAAAGGGAGGGCGTTGAGACACCATCAAGCGGATCCAATCATCCGCCGCCTTCACACCCCAACCCATTTCTGGCTCCAAAGACAACCGCCTTCGGAAATCATCGTCATACCGCCACCAGGCGGAACCCCCGTGCGACTTATATGATGAGTAGATCACATCCTGATATATGAACAACTCCGAACATCGTTCGGGGTGTTTTTGACCCATCACACACCCCAACACTGAAAAGGCCTGAAGCCAATTGTTAATGGTTTTAGCCACCCTCGGTTTCCGATCCTGAGACCGCGCTGTAACCACAACCCGCTCCTTGTCCACCGTATGCTGATCCACAGAAATGAGAGACCAGATATCTATATATGCGTTAGCCCAGATCTTCTCCTTGACCTCGGCATCCACACGAGATCCGAGGGGGCTAACGCTGCAAAAAACCGAATCCTTGTGAATCACAGAAACAGTTGAAGGAGCGGGTGCGACTGCAGGAGCCGAAGGAGAGGGAGAGGGATACTTATCCAACAATGCCCTCATGGATGCTACAATATCAGACCCCGCAGCACCCCCCCCCACCCCCCCCAGCACCCGCGTATTGAAACTCACCAGAAGGAAGCACCACCGGAGGACTCGCCACCACGACTGGAGGCTGGGAAACCGCAACAGGAGCAGGCTGCACCACCTGCGCTACCGGAGCTGGAATCACCGGATCTGGAGGAGGCTGCTGATGTGACACAGACCTCCTGGAAGAAACAGACTCCACAACTCTCCGCCTACGGCGTCTACGCCCAGACATCGCCGTGGCATCAGAAGACCCCTCAGAAGAGGATGGGGACCGCCACCTAGACGATCTGGATCGCCTCGACCGCTTCGAGGACCTAGAACCAGCACTCAAAGTGTAAAGATTCACCGCAGATCCGCGGCGGGAACGCCTACGGGTGTCCCGGGAGGAGGTGGAAGACTGCGATGACTGGCTGCGGGACCTACCCCGCCTACGCCTTGCCGCACTGAAACCCGAGGCTGGCAATGTGGAAGTGGGGGCCGTGGGGGGTGAGAAGAACTGCCCAGGAGCCGGCTGTCCTGACTGACCCACATGGGGGGCAGCCACCGTCCCACTAAACTGCGGCTGCTGCGTGAGAGGCTGAATGGCTCCTAAGGCCGGCGCCTGCACTTGGCAAGGGGCCACTGGACCCGGGGGGCCCAAAAACGGCGTGCTCGCCGGGGGAAGCATGGGGGCCGCGCAGGGCTGCTGAAGCTGCGCCCCAGTAGGAGGTGAGCCTGCCGGGGGATCTTGGCCAACAAGGGGGGGGGCCGAAGACGGACCCCCCGCCGGATCCGGAGTCGGAGCCGGGACCCCGCCACCCGCCTGGGAGAGAGCGGAGGCATCAGAGGAGGAGGGACCCGAGCTGGCGTTGCTGCCCATGGCCGGGAGAGGAGCGCGTGGTGTGGTGAAAATGGCGGCCGCGCACTGAAAGGGAGGCACTTCCGGTCGAAGCTCCCGTGACCGGAAGTGGGCGGAGTCAGGGGGCGGAACGGGAGCCGCGCCACAAACCTGAGGCGCGCTCCCACCCGCGGAAAGGCCCTGCGCCGCATCCACAGAGGTACGGCGCCCGGACCTGCCAGAGCGCCGGGACACCCCAGAAACGGTAAGGGGGCAACCAGAGCGGGGACGGGAGGAGCGGGGAGAGGGAGATGGAGAGGAGGAGGGGCTAAGCCGAGCCGGCGGGCGCGACACGCGGGACGACCGCCGCCCGCCGCTTACACTCACCGCAGGCGCCGCAGCAGGAGCTTGCACAGAATGAAGAAATTGTTGCAGCCAGCCATCCCCCTCCGTTTGCATGCGGGCACGGAAGGCCGCTGCAAGAGGGTCCTCCATAATTCACAGGCTTAGACCTGGACACAGCAACTGCTTCTCTGCCAAGCTTGTGACAAAGAGGAAGAACCCACCCCCTCTGCACTTGGCAAGGGGCCACTGGACCCGGGGGGCCCAAAAACGGCGTGCTCGCCGGGGGAAGCATGGGGGCCGCGCAGGGCTGCTGAAGCTGCGCCCCAGTAGGAGGTGAGCCTGCCGGGGGATCTTGGCCAACAAGGGGGGGGGCCGCAGACGGACCCCCCACCGGATCCGGAGTCGGAGCCGGGACCCCGCCACCCGCCTGGGAGAGAGCGGAGGCATCAGAGGAGGAGGGACCCGAGCTGGCGTTGCTGCCCATGGCCGGGAGAGGAGCGCGTGGTGTGGTGAAAATGGCGGCCGCGCACTGAAAGGGAGGCACTTCCGGTCGAAGCTCCCGTGACCGGAAGTGGGCGGAGTCAGGGGGCGGAACGGGAGCCGCGCCACAAACCTGAGGCGCGCTCCCACCCGCGGAAAGGCCCTGCGCCGCATCCACAGAGGTACGGCGCCCGGACCTGCCAGAGCGCGGGGACACACCAGAAACGGTAAGGGGGCAACCAGAGCGAGGACGGGAGGAGCGGGGAGAGGGAGATGGAGAGGAGGAGGGGCTAAGCCGAGCCGGCGGGCGCGACACGCGGGACGACCGCCGCCCGCCGCTTACACTCACCGCAGGCGCCGCAGCAGGAGCTTGCACAGAATGAAGAAATTGTTGCAGCCAGCCATCCCCCTCCGTTTGCATGCGGGCACGGAAGGCCGCTGCAAGAGGGTCCTCCATTATTCACAGGCTTAGACCTGGACACAGCAACTGCTTCTCTGCCAAGCTTGTGACAAAGAGGAAGAACCCACCCCCT
>CM033649.1:88661713-88684718 GCA_019512145.1 Engystomops pustulosus
GAGCTATAACCCACCCCCAATTAAAGTGCCACCAGCCCTTAAACATACCTTGCGTCAAACCCAAAAGAGCAGACACCAGTCTAGGGGCACCTTCCTTAATTAGTCAGGCGTACCCCGCAAGACAATGATGAAGTCGTTACTGGAGAAATTTTACATTTTAAAACTGCTCCGAAGTATTTTCCATGTTGCATAGAGGGAATTCTTCATTTGGGAACCTGAAATGTATGTTTTTAGTAATGAAAAGGGAAATTTTTTGGAAGTGCTCCTGCTCAGAGGAGGTGCATTTTCTGCGCCTATTTTGTGCCTTGTTAGGCGCAAATTAGTGATAGATTCAGTGCAAACATCTGTATAGGACGCACTCACTGGGGCAGATAAGGCGCAGGGACTCAGAACCACTAAGTGCCGGACTTTGCCGTGCGCACGAGATGCGCCAGATTTTTGCGCTAAAAGACGCTCAAAACAGTCTAACAGACTATGATTAATGTCCCCCTTTAGGCGCAATTTTGGCGCAATGTTAGATTCAGGCAGTTACATGTGATCCTGCTACAAGCTCCTCTCTGCTTCTCCCACAGCCCAGAATGAAGATAACACTCACAGCAGCACCCAGGTGTGTGACACCCAGCACCCAGTGACCTCCTCAGCAGTGGCTTCTCCTGGAGGGGATCCCCCAGTGCTGGTCTCCTGCTGCACCCCTGTAATTCTGCACAGTATCCCCCTCAGACACACTGGTGATACTGTGCAGAATTACATGGGGGACACTTGTCTGTAGTATCTGCAAACTTCTGCAAAGTTCTGTCCTGTCTTGCTTTGAGCAAGTGTATTTTGTCAGCATTTTTAGGCGCAAATTTAGGCACACAATAAACCAGGAAAAAATTGCTCAGCGAGCAAAATTACAGTCCACGTAAGATTTTGGCGCACACTTCATTACTGTCGGCATTTTTCTGGCGCACGACTGATTAGTTCCGTCTACCCAGTAATCAATGACAGCCGTGCACCACTTTAATACAACAGGCTGTGCTTTCCGGAGACTGATCTCCGATGCCGACCGCCGTCCTTGCGCCACAATTAGTAAATCCCCCCACTATGTCAGATAAGGCGCAGGGACTCAAAACCGCTAAGTACCGGACTTTGCCGTGCACCAGAAAATGGTGCATAAATGCGCCAAATTAACGAGATGCGCCAGATGTTTGCACACAAAAACTTCAAAAGCTGCCAACATACTATGATTAATGTCCCCCTTTGTCTCTGCAGTTACATCACAATGTAGTCCGGTTTTTTCAATCTCTTTCCATTATTAGTCACAAATGAGTTTTACTTTGTAGGGTAAAAATTAGAGACAAATTAGGCGCAAATGAATCGGACATGCGACAATTCCAAAACGCATTTACTAAGGCAGAACTAGATCATAAATCACAAGCCAAATAAAGAACAAACCAGGCGCAAAAATAGGCGAAGCTGAGACCCCCTGGATTAATGTCCCCCCATGCAGAAAATCAACTTTGAAGTGATATGTAAAATGGTATAAAGTCAAGGAGGCGGAGTTTAACATTGAAGTTACGCTCTCCCCACATCTTCCCATGAGATTGACTTCAGGAGATCTGCCTAGTGATGTTTCTGGAGGCAGGACCATCAATTACAGTGAAGGGGGGGTCAAGGCAAGGAGAGCTTGACTTAAGTGCTAAATTCTCCGCCTCCTTGACTTTATACAACTAATTCACATCTCACTTCAAAGCTGATTTTCTGAATGATGCCACCACCCTGGGACAAAAAGGAAACATTATCTGGAAGGTGTTCAGCTACATGACAACATACTAGTAGTGCTTTATTAGGTCAGTATCTGATGACAAATTCCCTTTAAAGGAAATCTACAACCAGGATAAAGATTTGTAAGTGACCCCTCTGGCAGGTTCCGATTTTCTTTTAGCTTCTTAGGACCTTGTTTTTACAATAAAAAGGTTTACAAATTATACAAATGAGCCTCAGGGGCTCCAGACTCTTTAGATGTCAATGGAGCTTGGAGCCCCGAAGGCTTGCCTGCATTGTGTTTAAAACCTCTTTTTCTTATAAAAAAAGGCATAAGAAGCTACAAGAAGAGCAGATCTTGCCAGAGGGGGCACAGATCATTATGTCAGTGTGCTTGGTTTACAATCCTTCATCCTGGTGTTTGATTTCCTTTAAGGTGCAGAATAGGGTGCAAACCTGTCCCGCTAATACAGCAAATCACAGATGTCCACCAAGATCTATAAGGAAAATGAAGCGGGTGGACACCAAGATACGTTGTCACTACTCCCCGGCTTTTAATCCCAGCCCCGCAGGGAACCTTCCATGGCATCGGCTTTGTGAATGTTCTGTATCCTAAGGAAACATCGGAGCCGACACTACACTGGTCCAGAGTACACAGAACACACAGAATACTGTGACGTCTCTGTAATATTACACCCATATGCAGGTGTCAGCAATATTTGGGATGAAGTTGCAAAAAAAAAAAAAAAAAGCCAAAATTCAGCAAAACAAATGGTAATAAAATGCAGTCAGTGTGCGCACTCAAGGAAATAAAGGGAAAAGCCGAATTGCTTCCGCAGCAAAAAGAAAAAATAGCCTGTGCCTGCAAGGTCTGTGCAGCGACAATTCACCCTGCCACTGGTGAGAATTTCTTATTGTCCCACCAAAGGAGCCGCCGTGTGGCGCGCCGAAGGACGTGCCTTAAAAGGACAGAAACCGGAAAAATGGACACATGAGAGGACTACATACAACTGACCTGAACTGTACAGCTCTCTGGGAAAGAGAGACGCGGTAACGTCGTAAAGGGGAAGCGCGTCCCCAAAATGGGAATCAAAGACATTTGTATAACGCTGTAAGAAGTAACTTTGGAAAAAGTGATACTTCACCAACTATTTATCCCCAACCACTAGGAGGCCGCGGCCCTTTCCCCCAAACCACACCCACCATTATCAAAGATTTTACAGTTATTGTGGGTTGGACAATGAGGGTCAAACAAACCATCCTATTTCTAATTCTCAAGTAAATTCGGAAATATTATATTTTTACTTTTTTTGTTTGTGCTTTTGGCGCCGCGTGTACTGGGTTTTTTGGCGCACGCGATCGATTTTGGCCCTTTGGGTGGCAAATTGGGAACTTGTCAAAGCTAGTGTGCCCCCTTGACAAGCTGAAATGTGGTGGGGAAGTCGGTGTGGGCTTGACTAGCATACTGAGTTATATTCCAAAGTGTGGCAGAATCCAACGCAGGAAAGGGGGAGGGGGGAGTAAAGTGGGTCACAAACCAAGAACCGGATGTCACCTTAAGGATAAGACACCCGTGATGTCACAGTACAGGTATAATACACACGTGGATGTCACAGTGCAGGGATCAGACACACAGTTAGGTCACAGTACAGGGATAATACACACAGTGATGTCAAAGTACGGGATAATACAACCGGTGAGTCACAGTACAGGGGAAATACCACATGATGTCACAGTACAAGGGATAAGACACAGAATTCACAGTACAGGTATAATACAACACATTGGGAGGGGAAAAGTACAGGAATTATACACATGTATGTCACGTACAAGAGATATCACACGTGAGTCACAGTAACAAGAGAATACACACCGTGAGTCACAGTACTGATAAAAACAAAATTTTTGACACACAGTGATGTCACTAGTACAGGGTAATAACACAGTTAATTTCTCGTACGGAGATACACACAGTGATGTCACAGTACGAGATAATACACACAAGTGATGCCATTACGGGATATAACCACATGATGTCACAGTACAGGGAGAAACACACAGTGATGTCACAGTCGATATTAATACCCAAGTGATGTCACTTACATGGATAATACACACAGTGAGGAACAAGGGCAGGATAATCCACCAGTGATGTCACAGTAACAAGGGAATACACCAGTGATTTCACAGTACATGATATAAACACATGATGTACAGGTACAGTGTGAATACCCCAGTGATGTCACAGTACAGGGTTATACCACAGGGAGGCACAGTACAGTTTAATACAACCCCAAGTGGGTCACAGTACGGGATAATAACACACAGTGGAGGGCACATACAGAGAGAATACACACAGTATTTCACTACGAGGGAGAATAACACACAGTGATTCACGTACAGGGATATACACAAAGTAGGTCACATTGCATGATATACACACAGGGATGTCAGCAGTGCATGATAATACACACAGTGAGGGTCACAGTCAGGAAATACACACGTGGATGGCCAGTACAGGGAGAAACACACAGTGATGTCACATTACCTTGCTAATACCACAGTGAGGAAGAAGGAAAGGGATAATACCCTCAGTGATGTCACAGTACAGGATATACCCAGTGATGTCACAGTACAGGGAAAAAAAAGAATAAAAATAGAACAGTGATGTCACAGACAGGGCTAATAACACACGTGAGTCACAGTACAGTCTATATACCACAGGGATGGCCACAGTACACAGCTATAATCCACACATGATGTCACAGTACAGGGATAATACACACATGATGTCCACAGTACAGGGAGAATAAATAAACAGGAATTTCGCAGTACGGATATACCCCAGGATGTCACAGTCTATATAAATGCACACAGTGCTTTCAACAGTAACAGGTTTATACTGGAAGGAAGTCAAGGAAATCTGCCTCCAGAATCTGACCAGCCAAATAAATAAATCTGTGCCGGTGGTGAACAGAGCCTGAATGATGAGGATGAGGGATCACTAGTTAATATCTCTGTAATGACAGGGTTTTGAATTCCTCCTTATTAGCAGTGGAGACAGTTCCCCGTGGCCCCCGTCCTTATACTTTTCCACATGGCGTTCCTATTGAATGCGCGCTCTAGACGGCACTGGATCTTTGTTTCCTGATCACACAAAAAGTTTCGGGGTCGAAGATACGTTGTTGATTTTGTTTTCTGACAGGGCGTAATCTTGTGTCTGGCTCGAGATTAATATCTGTATTGTGACCACAGATGAACAAAAAACTTCTCATCTAATTAGAAAAGTAATGATGGCCTTAGGTGTGTATTAATAGCCCTCGCAGGGGGACGTGGGTTCAGGCGGGGCATACTCATATAACTCCCAACCGAACGGACCCACATCAATCTTACTATTATCTTGAAGATAGCCAAATAGTCATAAACCTTTAAAAAACTTCCAACTGACCCAGAATAAAAACCCTTTATGGCCTCCACATGAGTAAAGGTCCCCCCTTTGTGGCCCAACATATTATAAGGCAACCCCACTGGTTGCACCCCACCCCCTCCCCACTTGGGACCCCCCCCTATACTGTAGATGAGGTCCCACTTTCCCCCCCACCCTCATGTAAAAAAATACCCTCTCCCATTGTGCCCCTACTACTTTGTTGTCAAAAAAATGGGACGCAGCTTTCCTGGTCCCCCGGCAGCAGCCCCCAACAAGCGACCGGTCATAAGCAGATTCTCTCATCGCAATCGCACCCCTCATAAACGCAGAGGCCAAGGGCGGAGCAAGATTGATGGCTCCTGCTTCCCCAGTACACCCACCTACACAGTCGACTTCCTGAAACCTTTCCTCCGGTCGACAATCCTCCTAAAACACCAGGGAAAGGGGGCCGATTCCAAAATCTGGGACGCGGTTTGCTTAAGCCTAGCCTAGGGGGAGGATTATGCTTATCCTAGACCTCGGGGGCTGATGGGATAAATCCTAGACCTACGGGGATGATTTTGCTTCATCCTAGACCTAGGAACGGATGTGGTTAATCCTATACCTGGGATCGTGGGATTTGCTTCATCCCATATCTCCCACCGTCCAAGTTTTGCGTTGACCTTTCCCGTTTTTCGTACCACTGCCACGCGTCACGGGCAATCTATGATATTGTCACGGATCTACCCAGGTCCCCCGCTTTGTCCCCTGCGCTGGGTCAGCTAGTAAATACTTTGAAAGTCTTAACTCACAGTACAGAATGGGGCTTCTAACATAACTCGGGGGAATCCTTTTCAAAAGAAGTGTCTCTTAGCGTCAGAGCAAGACCAAACGTCAGCAGCTTCAGATCGTCCATATATGGTCACTGCATCTCCTAGGGTTCCCCAAGCAGACATCGGGCGGGGAATCCTTTTCAACGAATTGTCTGCTTAGGGAGAAGCAGGTAACACTCACCACGTCATCAGCTCAGATCTCTAGCTGGCCCATATATGTCGCACAGTTCTTCCCCAGCCAAAGCTCTTTATATAATTAATAAATAAGTTTTGGCCCGGCTGGAAGTCGAAACCTGGACCCTCTGCCCCATAGAGCGCGAACTAACTGAGCTATAAGCCCAGTGATCCGAGGCTAGGATTTCTGGTAAGTTAAGACATGTTATCTCCATTAACACTGTGACCAAAGACTATGCAACTGATAATAGAGAGGATCTTCTCAGAGATTCTTATTGTAATATTGAGACATTATTCTTTATTATAATTTGCTTATTAGGAGATATTAGTAGAAGGGGAAAATAATACTCATATCATAAGAATTAAAGAATAATAATAGTCCTCCAATAATCCATTACTCTGAGAAGATCCCTCCAGATATACCAAGCAAGGATAAGTTCTTATAACCAAAATTTGCTCCATTGTTCATCAACAGAGGTGAGAGCGAAGGTTGGTTGAGGCTCTGGTTATTTATGTACATGACACTGCAGGTTCGGTTCCATCCCAATGAGGATAATATGTATTTTTATTTTTTTTTTTTAAATTATGATTTTTATTATTTGTTAATAGGGCTCAAATTGGGGGCGTGGCCAGGGAGGGAGGGGGGTGTGCTTAGTTTATCGCCGCGCACGCGGCGGGCCGCATTTTTGTCCCTCTTTCCTTTCCCAAATGTTGGGAGGTATGCTTTAAATCCTATGACTAGGGGGAGGATTTGGGGGTCCGAGACCTGGGGCTGGAATTTGTTTAAATCCGAGAACATAGGTTCCTGCATTTGTTAATCCTGCCTAGGGGCTGATTTGGGCGGGCAGTAATCCTAGACCTATGTGGGGCTTTGCTAAATCCTAGACCGCGGGCTTATTTTTTGCCTTATTCCCGGGCCTAGGGGGAGTGTTTTGCCTAAACCTGGGCATAGGTAGACTTCGGGCAGTGGATGGTTTTTGTGGCCATATTCTTGATATTATAGCCTCTACCAGCGGGAGGACCACTCCCTAATTGGCTGGTGGTTTGAATGGCCAGGGCCCCTAAAATGCTTGCCGCCAAAGTGAATAATCCTGCTGGTGTATGTAAAACCTTAGTGGAAAGTAAGTTTCCTTTAGTGAGATATATTAATCATCTTGTTCAGATTAGCCAAAGATAAGAAATCAGAGCTCATTTGTCACCACAGCCCCACGGAGAGTTCCCTATAAACCATACGCTTAGAAATGGACGGTACGGAGCGGGCAGAAACATTATTGATTCGACAGAAGGAAAGGGTGATAGGTCAAATACCTCCACCGAAAAAAAAAAATTAAAACTATCAAAATTTACACTTTTGTGTGATTCAATTCGTATCATTTTTCCAGACGACCGACTACCAATAATGCCCTGCGTATCGAGCCTTCAGCTATTTGTTACGGGATGCCCGGAGGTTGTAACCTAGAGATATTAGAAGAATATTGGGCTCATATGTTAAAATTGTCTTCCTATTTAGACACACAAGTCAGGACAGACACGGTTACGAGTTTTATTGCTATTTTTGATTGCGGAAGGGGCCATGCAATATAATTACGAATGGAAGGACAGATGTTGGAGGAAAAATGTGGTTTAAAACCCAGCATTTTGCAGGGGCCCACCCCCCACACGCCCCCTCTTGCTCATGAATCCACAGAAATACCTTCCCAATTATCCACTGAATGTGAAGAGAATTACCATGCCTTGCCTGTTTTGAAAAAAGCACGGACAGGACGGAGGACTGAGGTTATTGCAGGGAAGGTTCAAAATAACTAAGAGCTGGTCAGGCTTCCCAGCAGTCACACAGTGAGGTAGTGGTTCCGAGAAATCTGCTGCAATGGGTAGCGTCAGAATAATAAGGAACTGCTTAAAGGACAATTCCACCGAAAATCTATGACCCTGTGATTGCGCTTATGATGGCCCCCTGTTAGGGTGATGATCTGCCTCGAATAAGAAGGACCCTACATCTAACTTGTTGAATGGGTGAGGTTTGGTGGTAATGCTTCTCTATTAGGCAAATGGAGCCTCCTCCAGATGGGGGAACATATGCAAACCGATATTATTTGGGGATTGGGCGAACGCAATACTCTACCGTATTGATATAAGTCCGGCAGATATAGCGGGACTTGATCCTTGTCCTGCGGGAGTGTTAGGGCCTGGGTGAAGTTTAAGGAGAAAAGTGTCCCACGTTGGGCTGGGTTGGGGTGGGTAGGTGGTCTCCTGGGTGGGGTTTTAGGTATGTAGGTGGGATGGTGGTGCTGATCCCACCCCCCCCTCTTTCTGTTATCCTTCCCACTCGTCGTCCTCCCTCATGTGGAGAGGTTGTGTACGGGATATGAATTGTGGGGGTAAGTGGTTCGTGACCTACATGCCCTTTAATATAATTAGGCACGTCCGACAGGTGTCCAGTTTACTATTTCAGTCTTACTAAGTGGGGTCCGCTGAGTAAAAGCCGTTTTATTGTTAATTTGAGTGGAAGGGGAAGGGGGTGTCGTTTATTACTATTATGTTTAAAGGGGAAGGGGTGGAGTGACTAAGGTGGGAGGTTTTACATGGTTGTGTAGGCAGTCTTAGGTGACGGGAGGGAAAGACGGTGATGGTGCTCCTGGATTGGTCCTTGTGCCCGCAAGAGGAGTAAAGGGATAGTACCCAGAAGACCAAGATTCTTAAATAGCTGGACTTCACGTGTTATTAGCAAAATACAACGTTCACTGATTTAAGATTCCACCCTGTCCGAGCAGTCCTGGTGTAGCAATTTGTTCCCGGGGTATGGCCAGGACGATCTTCTCATGATAGCTTCTCTTCTCTGCCCTCCAGGGCTCCCTGTATCCCGCTCCTGCTCCCCCACCTGCAGTAAAGACCAGCTCATAGAACGCACTTCCTGCCGACAAGCAGCAGCCGTGCAAGGGAGGCATCTATCCATCTGACGGTGTTTGCTCGAGGGGGAAGTAGCAGAGGCTTAGAGTTGTCTTTTGTTTCAGATCATCTCAGGGAGCTCATCCCTCTCATCTGTCTCATCTTTCTTTTTCTTTGGTCAGATACTAGGCAGGTTCAGAAATCGGAATGAAAGTTTATATAAACTCTTAACGCTATAATCTAATCACATTGGCAGCTCACAGCATCTCATAGCACAGAGGGATCATGACGTGTCTGCTCAAGAAGTCCCACTCCACTCTGGAATCTTAACACTGAACATCACTGAGTGTAAGCTACAACTGCAATAAAAATGAGAACAGGGGGAAGTAAGGGGCTAAAAATAATCTTAAATTGTGGAACTAATACTGGGGATTAAATGAGCACTTTCTTTTCATGGGCAAACCCCTTTAAGCTGTGGACTAATAATTTTTGCGGAGAAGTCTATTTGCATCTATTTCCTAGGAAACTTGCCGGGGAGTCTGAAATACCAATTGATCTAGCATTCGACCGATACCCCCTCCTTGAGCTACAAAAACCGTCAATGTGAAACCAGCTCGTACTGACATGGGCAAAGCCTACAAAAGCTCAGATGGGCATCTATCTTCTGTCGGAGACCTCTGATCATCAAGGTTTTGGGACATTTGGGTACCTCCTCCATCAATTTTTAAAAAGACTGCAATGTTATGGGCCCGAAATTCCCAGTCCCATCCAAGCACAGCGCCATCTCTGGTAACGGTGGCGAACACGTTGGTATTGTTCCGCACACATCAGTCTCCGACTCACAGTCCACCCATTACTGCTGCCTGCGTTTCTAAAAATACAATATATTGACATGACAATAACTATTAAACGGGGAACCGGTGACCTCCCAGGGTGCTCCTACTCGAAAAATGACAACTGATGAAATTGTTTGAAAGGTCCGCCGCCCACTTGTTTAATCGGCCAAATTTCTCCTGCTAGAACTGAAGCCCAAGTTATGAAAGCAGAAGAACTTGTTTGTGAACTGGCTGGCAAATACTGACCCCATGTTATGTTTGTTGTGCTTTTATGGTGCTATGGTCGGGTTGTGGATTTAGCACATTCATATAAAAAGTACATAAAAGTTCTTCCAAATTGTTATATCATATTAACTCGGGGGTAAAAATGAATAAAAACCTAGAACGGGCATCATAGAAACTTAAAGGACACGTAGTAGGTGAGACAACTGAATAGAGACTGATTATCTTGACTATTGATCATCAGCAAGTTTAGCCACATCTATAAAAGCAGACGTTTGGCTGGTTAGATTTCTAACAAATTACCCCTTTTCATTAAAGGAAATATACCATAAACTAGATCGTGCAACTTGTGACTGTGTAATCAATCTTAATATTTGGGTAGACAGGGCCGAATGCCCCTTATAAAAGTCAACTTTTTAAAATCACGCAATAACTGTGTGACAATGTCCCAGGACACTCTGCCCCGCCCACTTCCGCTGCTGAAGTGAGTACATCAGGCATAGCAGGAGGGAAGTGGATGAGCTGCGTGGGAGAAAGGATAAAGGTCTGTGAACTGCATCATCGAGGACTCAGGGGTAAAAACCCCCCCTACTGGCTCTAGTGTGGATGTCAAAGTTGAATATTAGAATGAAGGAGGCAATGGATAATAAATAGAAAAGTCTAGCACAGTCAAGTGGTCAAGCTCCCTGGTTATCATGCTGCCTTTCGATGTAGTTTTCCTTTCACACTGGCAGATGAGTGTATTGAGTAAATTTTGTCCTACGTTGCTTGTGGCTGGCGTCATCATTTTGGCATCCCATGGCCATGAAAACCACATAGACCCTTGTGCAATTAGTTTATACTACATTTTAAGAGGGGGAGGATAAAAGTTTAGTATGCTTGTATGTGGCTACCTAGGTATAGAGGGGGCAGCCGGTGGGCGGTGGGGTTAGCATTATAGCCTTGCGCGCTGGGGGAACTGGGTTCAAGCCCGAGGGTCAAACTCTGCAAAGAGTCTAGGTTCTCGGCGTGTTTTTGTGGGTTTCCTCTGGGTCCTCCAGTTCCCCTCCACCCTCCAAACATACTGGGGGTGATAGATTTGTGAGTCCGATTGGGGATAGGGACGACTTGGCAAGGATTATATATACCTATAGCAAATGTTCAGTTTTCCTGCGCACCCCCGCAGGGAGTAGAGGTATTGCACACTTCTTTCTTACACAGTGCCATTGACAAGAGGGAAGTCCTGTGCCTTCAGAATGAGATATTCTTACTTCCTACCACATTCACTTACAATGTGGTGTTAATACAACTTCATGACCCTCACATAAAAAAGTCCGTGCAATATGACAACATCCAGACAACTACTGAGAGGCAAGTGAGAATACATCTATTATACATTATCCCTCTATTTTTGTCTATCATTAAAGGAGAAATGGGCGTGGGGAGTAAAGCTATGGTGATCTTAATACAAAGGGTGCAGTCTAGACATAGACACTAGTGGCAATAGCTGGTGAGTGAGATTAGCTATGGTGCGGATTTGGATCATGGGTTGAGGAGAATGTGTTTCTATTTGGTACCTTTGGACAAGATTATTGACTATAAGTCTGAATGGATATCATTATCGACATAGACTATTTGCAAGGGGGGAACTAAGATTGTCCCCAAATGCCCAGAAAGGCGTTGGGGACAAAGACTGGTTCGTTCTCTTCTCCATACAAGAGACAGTAGGATAAAGGAGACATTATAGTGGGCGGGCCCGGGCATTGGGGGCCAATAGCGACATGGTACCCCTAATCCCTCATATCGATAGAGCGTAAGAGTGTTTATTGTGGCAGCGTGTAATTAGGGGCGTAAGGGGGTGATTTGATCTCAATTTCATAAGAGCCTCCAAAATATATAGATTATGATTCAGATGAATAATCCACAGTGACCCTACTTATGATAGTTTCCCTCTACAACATATATATATAGAGATATATATTATCTATATAGAGATCGTATTGTATATTATTTAATCTTAGATAACAGTGATCAGGAAGCATTTACCAATTAGGCTAATAACTAGAAGGGCTCGGGGGGTGGGACCAAGACCCTATATTCTGGCATAGCCTCAAAGGCTTGGGGGCAGAATCACTTCCCACCAACCCACCACTGGTGAATACCTCAGGAAGAAGGAAGGGGAAATGTCCTGAGCGAGCAAAGGGTGGGGAACAGTGTAACAGCCTGTGAAGCTATCTATCTACAATGGGACTCTGGCACAACCCTCAGGAGCCCTTCTGGATCATTTACAGATTGTAAGACAGTGATATTAGAAGGAAATGAGTCATGGATAACAAATTAAGCAAAGAAAAATACCACAGTGACGGGTGTCCTTGGGGGTATCATGATGGATTCTGATTGTCTATTCGTTTAGACCCCTTAAGAGTGGGAGTGGTCAAGCACCACTTATATTATGAGCCCCCTGCCCTTGCTTTAGACCTTTGCATTGCCCTGGTGCCATGTGTGCGACCAGCCCTGGGTATACCATGATGAATCCGATGGCACCTAAGAAGCCGTAGCAAGCTCTATAATTTGTGCCCTTAAAGGAACAAGATCTCAAATACAAAGACAGAGCCATCCGGCAGAGTGGGTTGCTGGCATTACATTGTGCTCCCAACAATAGCCAAACGGTGCTTTGCTCTCTGGAGAGGAGATCTCTTGTCCTTGATTATCGTAGAGGCAGAGGATGCGGCGATTAAATTCTCTAAAATTTCCCAGATGATTCCCGTCCAGGGCTTAATACAGTCAGGGCGGTTTTCTTTCGTTGCATGGCATGCTCTAAATACACATATAAAGGAAGGAAAGCACAGGGGACGCCAACTGCTTAGACCTTATACGGAGGTGGATAACACGTACTACAACAATTCATTGTGTGCATGGAGGCGGTTCTGTGAACAGCCAGGGCAGCATATCCTTCAACCTCGCACGGAATGACCACACACGGACAGCGAAATACTAAGTCCTGGACAATCACACACGCTGAGCCAAATTCCTCCTCTACTTAAAGGGACCCTAACGAACAACTCCAAAACTTGCCCCAATCATAGCCCTCTGCAACCCCTGATCGGGGGCAAATTGCCCTACGTATCTTTGCGGGATAGAAGAATTGGTCAGGCTCCCTTCCTGTGCCAAGGTGAAAACTGAGAACAAGATACGTAAAAATACAACCAAAGGGATTCGCCATATGTGTCGTAACAAGACGACAACACAGTACACCAATCTTCTATACCAAACGTATAGGCACAGAATTAGGCAGACCGTTCCTATAACTAGCTACAAGTACAGAAGAGGCAAAGAGAACTGGTCACAAAACTAATTAGTCTATAGGTGATTCGATCAGTTTCTGACATCATGCAGGGCAGCAATGTGAGTGGTGAGGCCACACCGGCTGGGGGGAGAGAAGATACAGTGTTCAGACTATCCATTCATTTAAAGCAGAGATCTGTTGGCGTATTGCAACTGCAATCAAAATTTTTTTTAATATTTTTGTGGTATTTCTATTATCCAGGAGTTAATGCTTGTGATCCACTCTAAAATCCAAAATTAAGAATGTTGCTGAATATTGTTTTTAACTTTTCACTAAAAAATGACAAAAAGAAGAATCAAAGAGTAGTACAAATTTACAATTTATAACCAGCAGCAAAATACCAGCCCTCCCCAACTTCACAAATCAGTGTAAAATAGCAACATAAGCAATTTTGTTACTTGGTTTTTGGTGAAAAAATAATAAATCAACCAAAAAGTAATTGCAGCCCATAAATGGTACAAATAAAACCTACAAAACACCCCATCCCATAAAAAACACGCGTCTATTCATTTCAAAAAGAGTGGTTTTAGATTTTTGGTCCCTTACGTCCTCCCGACCAAAAAAAAGTAGAAGAGTGATCAAAGTCACTTACCGGAACCCTTCCATGAGGACTCAGAATGATAAAATGGCACACGTCCTCTGTATGTTCTCAAGACCTATGAGTACAAAAACCGACAATATAACCCATTGGTGCCTTATTTACTAGTGTCCGCGGACGCACTTTGGTCGATTTTCGGACCGTTTTTGGGGAGGTGCATGGCAGTACAGGTATTTAACAGGGAGTTGTCCGCCTCAATCAGATTTTGTCAAGCGGCACGGTTATCATGTGACAGAATCGGGGGCGGGGAGGTCCGACGATCCGACTAATTCTGACTGAGCGCAGGAGTGGAGTTTCAAATTGTTTCTCATCCAATACACGTGCATGCACCAGGAAGAATAAGGTGCAACTTCAGCTGACCTGAGCCGGGAAGTGACACATGCAGGAATCTGGGGGAGGCACGATCTGAGTTCACTCCGGCAAGAGCATATCGCCAGGGACATTCCGGACAGGGAGTAAGTAGGGAAGGTAAATGTGCCCCATTGTCGATAGATAATTCACAACAGCATGTGGTAAGGTAGGGAAACCCGTGACGGTGAGTGCCCTTTGATCACTATCACTTTGCCGCATCACGGGGGGGATTCTGTATTCTCACCAGACATGTAGCACATTGGGGTCACTTACTAAGGGTCCGCGGACAGCAATTCCGTCCGGTTTCCCGACGATTTCCGTTTTGCGCCGACTTGCTCCGGGATTTTGGCGCATGTGATCTGGATTTGTTGGGGCAACATCGGGCCGCCGGCTTGAAGAAAAGCGACAAGCAGGAAAGCGGTCTTACGACTTAGTGAAGCGCGGCAGACCCTAACCCAATCTCGTCCCGACCAACGCACACCGCCTGGATCGCGACAGGACCGAGTAAGTAAATCTGCCCTATTATTTCAGGGCAAGTGGTAACATATTTGGTTGTGTCAGGGAACCCGTCATAAGTAGACATTGGGGCACATTTACTTACCCGGTCCACTCGCGATCCCGTGGCGCGTTCTCCGACGCTGATTCGGGTCTGCCGGGATTCACTAAGGTCCGTGCGCCCGATATCCATCAGGTGTCCTGCTTCGCACGAAGTCCGCTGGAGTCACCTTCTTCGTCCCGGTGCATGGTAAAAAGTGCTGATCTTGGCGACACAAATTCTTTCTTAAATGCGCGTTTTTTCTGAATCCGTCAGGGGGGCGACGCCATGCCCCCCTACTTGCTGTCTCGTGAAGCTGGCGCCGATGCTACACAAGCCGATCAGCTGGCGCAATCCCGGGGCAATTTTGCTCCAATCGGAAATAGGTGGGAAAAGACAAAAGTGCGGCGTTTCGTAACCCTTATAATAGCCCCATTGGTGTCCTTGCGAGAAGGATTACTAATGCGGTTGAGAAGCATATTAATACAATCTTGTGTATTATATACCATTGTTTGGGCATAGAGGGGATTTGTGGTCCATACTTACCCCCCTTCGCTCGGTTGTTTAAATAGAGAGTACATCGAATGCGGAACCTGTACTGACCGCAATAATTACAAGAAAAAGACGGACCCCCCATCCTCCCTCTGTGCTGTGGACAAGAATTACCTACCGGCAGCGCGGACGACGATCAGTCGAGACACATTTTCCTGTAAATGTGGGACGCAAAATGTGGGTGACGGAGCAGACCCCAGAAACGTGACTCAAGAGAGGAAGCGGGGCTTGTTCCCCTTATCACCGGGCCAGAAGAGTACAAGGGCCGATATAGTGAGATATCAGAAGACTAGGGGTTCGTTCCTATATGGAGATATACAGAGGCGGGACAGCTCAAGAGAGAGATTACAGAGGCAGGGGTCACTCATATCATTAGATATAAAGAAGGCCGGTGACATACTCTATATTAGATATATAAGAGCCAGGACCCAACTCATATATTAGGATATATAAGACCAGGGACGACTCCTATATGAGGATATTAGAGGCCAGGGACGACGATATAGTAAGGATATATAGATTCCAGGGACAGACTCATGATATTAGGATATATAGAGACCAGCGACCGACCTCTATATGATATATATGAGACCAGCGCCTACTCCAATTGGATAGAGAGAGACCAGCGACAGACTCTATATTAGGATATATAGAAGACCATCGACAGACTCATATATTAGGAGTATAAGACCACGACAGACTCATATATGTCATCCTAGACCACGACAGACTCAGAATATTATGATATATAGAGACACAGCGACGACTCATATTTAATAGATAGAACCAGCGACAGACTCATATATGAGGATATACCAGAGACCAGGGACAGGACTCATTATATTCCGGATATATTATAGAGACAGGACAGACTCAGATATTTATGATATATAGAGACCAGGGGACAGCGCATAGATTAGGATATAGAGAGACCCGCGACAGGACTCATCTATAGTAGATAGAACCCACGACAGACTCATTATTAGGTTAGAGAGAACCAGCGACAGACTCCACATATAATTAGGAGATTATAAAGACCAGGACGACTCATACTTAGGAATAGATAGATGACCAGCCGACAGACTCCTATATTAAGGATAGATAGAGACCTTTACAAGACTCAAGAGGAGGATATATATAGACAGGGCAGACTCATTATTTAGGACTATATAGAGACCCACAACCAATATATTAGTCTATATAAGCAGGGACAGACCATATATTAGATATATTAGAGACCCGCGACAGACTCATATATAGGATTATAGAGCCCAGGGGACATGACTCATATAGATAAGGCATATATAGACCATTGCCTGCACTCATATAGTAGGATATATAGAGACCAGCGAGCGACCTACTCCTATATAGTATATCATCAGAGAACCAGCGACATACTTCATATATTAGGATTAGAGTAGCCAGGGACAGACTCATATATTAGGAAGATATAGAGACCAGCGACAGACTCATATATTAGTAGATATCGAGACCCGAAGCGACAGACTCATATATTAGGATATATAGAGACCAGGACAGACTCATATATTATGATATATCGAGACCAGGGACAGACTCATATTAATGATGTTAGAGACCAGGTACAGACTCATATATTAGGATAATGCGAGACCACGACAGACTCATATTAGGATTAAGAGTCCATGGACAGACTCATATATTCGGACTCTATAGAGACCCAGCGACAGACTCATAATATTAGGCTATATAGAGACCAGCGACAGACCATATATAGGTCTATAGATCCAAGGGACAGACTCTATATTAGGATATATCGAGCCAGGGGTCTGGATCCTATCGTAATATAAAAGTTCCTTTGTAGAGATTACTAAAAGGCAAAAGCCCTCCACATACAACAATAGTCAAGGTAATAGCTCTGCTGACACCGACCCTCATTGTTTCTCTCTGACATACTTACTGATGATGAATGGCTTCTAATACTCCTCACTAACACTCTTACCCTGCCGCCATAGGCCCCACAAAAACGTCCCCCACATGAAGATTGGTGAAGCCGAGTAATAGGCCTACATTTACTGTGGCCCGCCAACGGAATTTTAGTGTATAACAATCAGTCGGCCACTGTCACCAAGAGGGAGAAGGCAACCCTGGAACACTGAACTCAAGAATAAGGAAGTCTGCCCTTGAGTTTCCTTAGCTTACATCTAGGGAGGAAACTGCACCTTGAAGCTGGAGGACCCTCAACCCGGCACGGAGACCCACCTGCAACCCTGTGGTACAGACCTGATTCCTACATAGAAGGAGATCATCTATCTAACAATAGGACCGAACTTAACCCCGCTGACTTGATTCTCAAACAGAGAACCTGCATCTTAACGGATAACCTGCATCTAACAAGAGAATCTGAATCTTAAACTCCCTGGGGGTCAGTGACTAGGCCCATTCGCGTTTTTCCGGCCCGACGCGTTACAACCCCGAATATGTAGAGTGGCGCCGATTGTACCCGAATTGTGGCCCTGGAATTGTGGCGGCACGCGATCGCCTTGTGTGGCGCTCCGTCACGCGCTCACGGAAAAAATTGGGGGGATTGGTTGCCGAAACGAAACCCGACGTATTTCGGAAAACCACCCGCCGCATTTCACAAAACCGGAAAATGTGTCGCTTGGGAACGCTTACGCCTTTGTCCGAGCTTGTGTATTCCGGCACGGTCAGATTCTTTTCATCTGCATCGCGCCACCTGTGGAAGTCGGAGACTACCTTCATAAATCCCGGCCGGACCCCGAATCCTGTCATAGAACGCGCCGCGATTGCGAATAGCTGGTTCCGTAACTTGTGACCCCCTGACTTTGAATGTACAATGGGAGGACCTTAATCTTAATCGGGAGGGCCAAAAACTAGAAGAACTTGCCATCTTAACAATAGGACTTCATCCTGCATTCCAGGACCTGAAAGCGTTTACGGGCGGACCTGCCCCTTTGATTATGACCGACTTCTTACACCAGAGGAGCTGCATCTTAAATGGCAGACGTTTAGCGTAACAAGAGGAACTGCCCCGGTGTCTAGAGACCTGCCACCCACCCTGTTCTAGAGACCTGCATCGTAGCTAGAGTACCGCAACAATGCTGGAGGACCTGCACCCACTTGCTGGAGGACCTTCACCCAATGCGGGAGCCTGCACCCAATCTGAGGACCTGCATCCGATGCTGGGAGCACCTGCCTCCAATTGCTGGAGCACCTGCATCCATGCTGGATCACCTGCTTCCAATGCTGGAGCAACCTGCGGACAAGGCTGGCACCTTTTCTCAATGCTGGAGCACCTGAGTCCAATGCTGGAGCACCTGCTTCCAATTCTTGAGCAACCTGCGGCCAAGGGCCGGAGCACCTGCCGTCCAATGCTGGAGCACCTGCGTCCAAAGGCGGTGTATCACCTGCAATCCAAGCTGAGAAACGGCATCCAATGCTGGAGCACCTGCGTCCATGCTGGAGGACCTGCTTCCAATGCGGAGACCGGCTCCAATGCTGGAGCAACCTGCATCCATTCTGGAGCACTGCGTCCAATGCTGGAGCACCTGCGTCACAAGGCTGGAGCCTGCATCCCATGCTGAGCCAGGCGCCAAGGGAGGGCGGACCTTCGTCCAATGCTGGGATCACTTGCAGCAATATGGAGTCCTGCGTCTACAATGCTTGCGCACCTGCTGCCAATGCTGGATGACCTGCAATCTAATTATTGAGCACCGGCGTCCAATGCTGGCGTACAGTCTTCATGGAAAGGAGGGCGCTCTAACATTTATCGCTGTATATACAATTATAGTGCCACGATAAGCCCGTTTACCAACCGGGGGGGGGCCCCCCCCTGCACATGGGGCCACGTTGCATAGTTTTTTAGTGCCACCGTCCCCCCCTTGGTTACTACATAGGAATTCTTCACTGAGGGGGGAAGCGGTCCCGGGTCCTAAAACTTTCTGGTGTTTTGTCTCAACAGCTTTAGTTAGAAACAACTCTGCACCACAGAACATATTTTCCAGCCCAAAAGAAAAAAAAAGCTGCCAACAAACATCCCGAACATGAAATAGTGTTACCATGTGGCACTTGTCTTCTCAATAACAGATGGTGATGAATAAAAATAGAAGAGTAAAAATCAGAAGTGCGGGGGGGGGATCGAAAGAGGCGTACCCAGCGCTATATCTACTAACCAGCATGGGCCAAAAGGGGCCACTTCAGCCGAGAAAACATAGGAGAGAATTGTGATAGCTTCCCATCCAATCCGGGACGTGTCGTCGCACCCCGCGATGATAGCATTAGGGAGCTATCTGCGTCTGTAAAGGACAGAGATGATATTTATGGCTTTCTAATAGACCGCGAAAGATACTTGCCTTACCCTTCACCCCAACAGGCTGGGGGAAAGGCACCGTCCCCGCGCTGCTGTTACCCGCTCAACAGAAGCCGCCTTTGTAAGTCCCATGAATTAGTTGGGGGGGGGTGGGGGGGGGGTGCCTCTAATTAAAGCTTGTGGTGTTTGTTTTTTTGTTCTGTTTTACGGGCAAGGGAAAAAAAACGTTCCAAATAGTTACAAAAGTTTAATTAAAACCCCTTAAAAGAAGAAAAAATCTCGAAAAACGGTCTTTTTTATGTTTTCCACATGCACCGTGCCGAGTTGACGTAGAATAGTGCGCACGATACTCCGCATGTGACGCTGCGCCCCCGCTTCAGTTCCACTGATTTCACCTTCTTCGTGTTCACGGGGCATGTAGTGCATTGGAGTGCGACACAATGTGGAAGAAAAGTACAGCTCAGTTCCAAATCCCTGCTTTCTGTTGCATAAAAGACGTGAAAGTGCCGCCAAAATCCTACAGCGGGGGTGCTACAAATCCCCTTCTATACCTGCCCCAACGAAAATGCCGACTCCTACGGAAATGCGATCCTCGGACCTTAGTAATCATCCCCCCAGTGTTGTGCGAGGGCTTGTTTTTCTCTGCAGAAACCACATTGTAACTTCTTATGAGGATTTTTATCCGGGCCGTGCTAGTGGAAAGCATCAAAAGTTGATAAAATGTCGATGTGGGGCGAATGGCCAAAAAGTGACATTTTTTTATTTGATTTTTAGTTGGTGGGTTTTTAATTTACTATGATGTTATGTGGTATTTAATGTAGTAATACTCAATAATAATAAGCTTTATTTATGTAGCCTCCATAAAGTCCGGGCACTGAACTTTTCGGTTCTCGTGAAACCCCCTAGGTTACTTTAACCCTAGGGGTTCTGATTCGACTATACAATGTACTGGAAACGATGCTTGCCCTTCTATGGAGACTTCTATAGAGCTTACAGTATACAACTGCACATCTGGTTCTTCATCATCAAACCGGAAAATATTTAAAAAATGCAGGGAAAGGGTAAAAAAAAGCGTTTAGCGACATTTTGTTGTGGGCTGAGTTTTCACTTCATGGGAAAGCATTGGGTCGCTCACTGAAGGTACGTCCTCGAACAGCTGTGGAGTTTTGTATAGATGTGGTCTCTGGGGCAGGGGAGCCCTAGATTAGTGCAAACTGGAGGACGAATCCAGCACTGATGGATTTGGTGTAATCCCACATCTCCCCTGTAGTGGACCGGCAGGAACATGGGGTCATTTCCTAAGGGGGGCGAATCGCAAATGTTTTGTCGGGTTTTCACGAAGATGGGTCAGATTTGCGCCGAATTGGTCCCCCGAGGTGGCGCACGCGATCACATTGTGACGTTCGGTGCGGGCTTTTCATGCGACAGTAAATCGGGAAAACCTGTCGGACAAGGCGGAAAACCTTGTCTCAATGTGCGGCGTGTACGTCATTCTTCACTGCACAGCCGTCATTCCATTCGATAGCTGTTTTGAGTACTTATACTCAGACATGAACAGAAGACAATTGCTGAATCATCACCCTGCATGGAAATTGCTCAGATACCAGCAAGATAAAAGAAAGAACATTTAGTGAATCTGCTATACTAGCGAGGCGAATGTTTACATCAAGGATTAAGGAAATGTGAAACCAATTCTATAAATACACCCGATCGAATTTATAGACAGATGAATAACACAGGAAAGGCCTTAAGGGAGAGGTGGGAGTGTCCTGTTAAAGTCACCTTCGGCCATGAGTCATCAACACACTACCCCCTGAATGCGATACGATGCGTTTGGTTCCGTCTGAATCTTCCCAGGTGGGGAGTCAGGTGATCCGCTGTGTTTTGGTGGAGTTTTTTTCCACCTGGGGAATAAGACGGTATATACAGTAAGATGCGTAGGACGGGAGAGGCCAAAGTCACGCCGCCCCCGCCCTTAATCCCCAGGTGACTTATTGTTACTATTGCCGCCCACAGCGGGCAGCGTCTCGGGAGTGTTATCTGTACGTTCCGAAAACTTTAGAGACGTGGATGCCTTTATTTGCTGTGCCCATCACATTGGGCTATCCTTCAAGGGGTTTTCCATTAATGACATATGATGGCTTTTATCAACAATACAAATGAAGGGGGGGGGGGAGAGAACATTTACGGCGGTCTGTGCAGCGACAATTCACCCTGCCACTGGTGAGAATTTCATTATTCGTCCCACCAAAGGAGCCGCCGTGTGCAGCGCCGACTGACAGGTGCCTTAAAGGGACAGAAACCGGAAAAATGTCACCCTGAGAGGACGACAGACAACTCTACTGACAGCTCTCTGGGGAACTACGACGCGGTAACGTCTTAAAGGGGCAGCGCTTCCCCAGAAATGGGAATCAAAGACAATTTGTAGAACCTTTAAGAAGTAACTTTGGCAAAACTGGATGACTGCACAAATAAAATTTAGCCCCAACCACTAGGAGCGCGGCCCCTTTAACCCCAAACCAACACCCACCGATGATAAAAGATTTAAAGTTAACTTGTGGGTTCGACATGAGGGTCAAAAACAGCCTATTACTAATTCTCAATTAAATTCTTAAATATATTTTACTTTTTTTTTGCGTTTTGCGCCGCATTTAACTGGGTTTTTTGGCGCACGCGATCGGATTTTGGCAATTTGGCAATTTTGGAACTTGTCAAATCTAGTGTGAAAAATTGAACACGCTGAAATGTGGGTGGGGAAGTCGGTGTGGCTTGACTAGAATACTGATTTATGCCAAATTTTTCAAATCCAACAGCAGTAAGGGGGAGGGGGAGTAAAAAGTGGTGTAACAAACTCAAGACCGTGATGTCACAGTACAGGGATAATACACACAGTGATGTCACAGTACAGGGATAATACACACAGTGATGTCACAGTGCAGGGATAATACACACAGTGATGTCACAGTACAGGGATAATACACACAGTGCACACAGTGATGTCACAGTACAGGGATAATACACACAGTGATGTCACAGTACAGGGATAATACACAAGAGTAAAGAAGTTGAGTCTGTGACCATTGGAGTTTCCAGCCATAATGAATATTTCATTTACCTCCTCTGATGCCAGCTCGTAGCCGTCTGGGTTCATGGAGGGCAGGAGGTGGATCCTGGTGTTGTTGATTAACGTCTGGATCCTGGGATTTCCAAGAAGATATTCCGAGCACAAATACTG
>CM033649.1:88686392-88699894 GCA_019512145.1 Engystomops pustulosus
TGATTTGTTTAATCCTAGACCTAGGGGGCTGATTTGTTTAATCCTAGGCCTAGGGTGGCTGATTTGTTTAATCCTAGACCTAGGGGGCTGATTTGCTTAATCCTAGACCTAGGGGGCTGATTTGCTTAATCCTAGACCTAGGGGGCTGATTTGCTTAATCCTAGGCCCAGGAGGGTTTATTTGCTTAATCCCTGGCCTAGGGTGGCTGATTTGCTTAATTCCTGGGCCTAGGGTGATTGTTTTGCCTAAACCTGGGCATAGGTAGACTCTGGCAGGTTATTGTTTTGTGGCCTATATTATTGAATATTATAGCCTCTACAAGTCTGGAGTCACTTCTTAAAATTTGGCGGGTGGTTTGGATGGCCTTGGGCCCCCTAAAAGGCTTGGCGCCAAATTATAATCCACTACAGGTCACAAATGTACATCACAGTCATGTGATGTTTCCGAGATATATATGTCATATTATGCAATTGTTATGTGAGCGATTGTAACTAATGTAAGGTCAGCTGTTGTAATGGTGGAAACAAATATACTGTATATCCTCAGTGCAGGTAACTTGGTTGCGTATCAATGTCTGCAAAAAAAAACTTTATTGATAATCCTTGTTCCCTTGACAATCCAAAATTTTCAAAATCCCATTGTCACAGGGACTAAAAAAAGTTTTGCCTGAAGAAACAATTTCAAAGTACAGGCAGTCCCTGAGGGTACATACAAGATAGGGTCCATAGCTTTGTTCTTAAGTTGAATTTGTATGTAAGTCGAAACTGTATATTTTATAATTGTAGCCCCAGACAAAAAAAATTCTCCAGTGACAATTGGAGTTTCAAAATATTTTGCTGTAATTGGAGCAATGATTATGAATAAAGCTTAATTACAGACACCTTACAGCTGATCATTGCAGCCTGGGGCTATAGTAACATCCAGAGAGGTCACCAGAGGTCTATAAGTCGGGTGTCCTTAAGTAGGGGAGCGCCTGTATACCTGTTCCCAGATGTAGATATGGTAAAGAAATTTTTAAATATCCACAAATTCTTAAAAAAATATATACTCTTTTAGATGTGACATTCCCTTTAAGTGCTGCTGATTGCACAACCTCATTGGTCAAGACAACAAAGTTGACATAAGATGAGGGATGCCTTTAAATATCATCTATCTGCTGGTGTAATGTAAACCTTACTGGGCAAATTCCGTTTCCTTTAGTGAGATATAAATTATCATCTTGTTACAGAATTCAGCCAAAGATCAGAATCAGAGCTCAGTGTCACCACAGCCCCCGACTGAAGAGTCCTGATAAATACCAGACGCTGATTAAAGGGACGGTACTGAACAGGGCAGAAACGTGATGGATCAGCCAGAAATACCATGGAGATACATGGTTATAGGCAAAGATATCCAACTACAAATGCAAAATTAAAAAGATCGGAATTTACACTTTTGCGTATACAATTCTTATCAGTTTCCATAACGACAGACTACAAACAATCCCTGCGTAGTCTGAGGCTGCAGCTATTTGTTACTTTCTTCCCTTGTTTTTAATCTACCGTATATACACAAAATTTGTGCTGAAAAACACTTACTCGGCTTATACTTGAGTCTATAAAAAAAATTAACACTGTACTGACCTTTCCGACGTCCCCCGTAGGTCCTCTTCTGCTTCCGATGCTCCGGTGCCGTCTCGGGTCCTTCGGATCCTCTTTGGGCCCCCTAACGATGCTGGCGGGTCACAAACAATGACGTCGGCAAGTGGCAGACGTCATTCTGTGTACCGGCCGATCGCTAAGACCCGAAGAAGGGCAGAACGTCCCGAGGAGGAGCTGAAGATCCCGAAGAGGACCAAAGGACCAGAGACGGCACCGGAGCATCGGGGTTCTATTTTCTTTTTTACTATAGGGGCTGGCAGGCTATATACTACAGGGGGCTGGCTATATACTGGGGAAGCTGTGACTAATGCATTTCCCACCCTAGGCTTATACTCGAGTCAATAGTCTTTTGTGTTAAAATGAGGTAGCTCGGCTTATACTCGGGTCAGCTTATACTCGAGTATATACGGTAATTATATTTTAGGAGAATATTGGGCTCATACATTAAAATTATCTTCCTATTTAGACACACAAGTCAGTACATAAAACGGTTAACGAGTTTTATTGCCTATTTTTGATTGCGTAAGTTTCCATTCCATGCAAGTAAGAATGGAAAGGACAGATGTGGAGGAAAATTTTTTTAAAGCCCAAGCAATTTTTGCATTTTGCTCCCCCCCCCCCCCCCCCCCCTCTTTCTCATTAATCCTATAGAATCCCTTCCTCAAATTATCCATCAAGTACCAATTGAATGTGAATGCAAAAACTTCCCAGCATGCTTTGCCCTGTTTATGGAAAAAGCCCTGAGCAGGACGGGGCTGAGGTTATTGCAGGGCAGGTTCAAAATAACTAAGACAGACTGGTCAAGGCTTCCAGCAGGCACACAGTGATGTAATGGGTTCCGAGAAATCCTGATGCAACCTGTAGCATCATAATAATAAGGGAACTGCTTAAAGGACAATTCCCAAAAAAAAATCTATGACCCTGTGATCGCTCTCATTATGCCCCTTGTAGGGTGAGGATCTGCCTCTATAGCTTTACCCTACATCTAAACTTGTGAATGGGGTCAGATTTGGTGGTAATGCTTCTCATAGTATGCAAATGAGCTCTCCTCCAGATGGGGCACATCTGCAAACAGTTATTTGGGGATTTTGAGAAACTCAATACTCTACAGTATTGATAGTAAGTCGGCATATATATGCGGGACTGATGACTGTCTGCGGGATTTTAGGGCTGGGTGAAGGTTTAGGAAATAAACGTGTCCCACGGTGGGCTGGGTTTTTGGGTAGGTGGTCCCCTGGGTGGGGTTTTAGGTATTTAGGTGGGATGGTGGCGCTGCTCACCCTCTTTCTGGGAATCCTTCCCACAATCCTCCCTCATGTTATAATTACGGATATTGAATGTCACAGCGGGTGGTCTTTAAGTGGGTTCGTGACCTACATGCCCTTTAATTAGGCCTTCATACAGGTGTCCAAGTTTAACTATTTAAGTCTTACTAAGTTGTTACTCTAGGAGTAAAAGTTTATTGTTAATTTAAGTTTAAGGTTAATTTGGTGTCTGTTTATTACTATTATAGTTAAAGGGGAAGGTTTGAGGGGACATAAGGGGGAGGTTTACATTTTTGTAGGCAGTCTTAGGTGACTGGATGAAATCCTTTGATGGTGCTCAGGGAGGGTCCTGGTGCCCGCAAGAGGGAATTAAAGGGGTATTCCCATGAAGACAAGATTCTTAAATATACTTTATTCGCTGTTATTAGCAAAAATACATAATTTCACTGATTTAAATCCAACCTGTCTCTATCAGTCCTGGTGTATACAATTTGGTTGCCCCTGGTATGGCCAGGCAGATTCTTCTCATGAATAGCTTCTCTGCTCTGCACGCTACAGTGCTCTCTGTATCCAGCTCCTCCCACCTGCATTAAAAGACCAGCTCGGACACAGGCACTTCCTGCCGACAAGCAGCAGCGTGCAGAGACTGAGGGAGGCATATAGCAGAGCTGACGGTGTTTGCTCTAGGTAAGTTAGCAGAGCAGAGAGCGTCATTGTATTTCATATCCATCTCATGGATCTCATCCTCTCTCATCTGTCTCATCTCTTTTTCTTTGTGTCAGATACTAGTGAATGTTCATAAGCTGAATGAAAGTGAAGATAAACCCTGGACCCTGATAATCTAAGCACATTGTCAGCACACAGCATCTCATAGCACTAGAGGGATCATGAAGTGTCTGCTCAGAGAGTCCCCACTCACACTCTGGGATCTTACACTGAACATCACTGATAGGAGCTAAACAGCAATAAATCTGAGTAACATTGTAAAGTAAGGGGTTCAAAATAATCTTTATTGTGTAAACATAACACTAGGGGGATTAAAATTTGAGAACTTTCTTTCATGGGCAAACCCCTTTAAGCTGGTGGACTAAATATGCTTCTGGAGAAGATCTCATTTGCATATATTTCCTAGGAAACCTTGCCTGTGAGTCTTCAAATACCAATTGAATCTTAGCACTTAGGACCGATAACCCCCTCCTTGAGCTGAATTAAAGGTACCAGTCAATGTGAACCCAGCTCTGTACTGACAATGGGCAAAGACCCTACAAAATCTACAGATGGACATCTCTATCTTCTGTAGGAGATATCTGATCAGCAAGGTTTGACATTTGGTACCTCCTCCAATCAATTTTTAAAAAGACTGCAATGTATGGTCCAGAAAATGCCAAGTCCATACCAAGCACAGCGCCATATATGGTACGGTGGCTACACTTGGTATTGCAGCACACAGCAGTCACTGACTCACAGACCATCACCACATTACTACTGCATGCGTTTCTAAAATCTCTATATATCGACGTGACTATAACTATTAAATTACGTCTTCACCGCCCCCTTTGACCTCCCAGGGGTGCACCTACTCGAAAAATTCCAACTGATGAAATTGTTTTGAAATTTCCTCCCAACATTGTTGTAATCGGGCCAAATTCTGCTAGAACTGAGCCCAAGTTATGAAAGCAGAAGAACGTGTGTGTGAACTGGATGGAAAATACTGACCCGAGGTTGTGTGTTGTCTTTTATTGTGCTATGGGCGTGTTGGGGATTTAGCACATTCATATAAAAAGTAAGATAAAAGTTCCTACAAATTGTTATATACATTATTATACTAGGTAAAAATGTAATAAAAAACCCTATCACTGCCATCATAGAAACTGAAAGGACAAGTAGTAGGTAGAGACTGATAGAGACTGATTATCTTGACTAATTGATCATCAGCAAGTGTGACCACCTCTATAAAAGCAGACATTTGGCTTTTTTACATTTCTACAAATTACAAATGTTCACTTAAAGGAAATATACCATCAAACTATATCCGGGCACTGGGACTGTGGTAATCATCTTATTTTTGTTATCCATGGCCTTCTTACTTCTAAAATCAGCCAATAAACTTGTTACAATGTCCAAGGAGCACTCTGCCCCTCCCACTTCCTCTGCTGAAGTGAGATTACATCAGGCAGAGGCAGGAGGGAAGTGCTGAGGCTGAGGGGGAGACAGTATAATAGTCTATGAAGCTGCAGCATAGAGGGGCTCTGGTAACACCCACACCCACTGGCTCATTAGTGTAATTTTCAAAGTTGATATTAGAAGGAAGGAGGCAATGGATAATAAATATAAGAAGTCTAGCACAGTCAAGGTGTCAAACGCCCTTGGTTTATCATGCTTCATTTCGATGGTAGTTTTCCTTTAACACTTTCATATATATTTGATATGAGTAAATTATTGTACTATTTTCTTGTGCTGCACATCATTTTGGCATCCCATGGCCATGACAACCCCATATACACACTTTGTGCAAATTAGTTTATACTACATTGTTTAATATGGCGTATACATTTTTAGTATGCTTGTAGTGGCTACCTAGGTATATAGGGGCAGCACGGTGGCTTTGTGGTTAGCATTACAGCCTTGCAGCGCTGGGGACCTGGGTTCAAGTCAAAATCTGCAAAGAGTTTGTATGTTCTCTGCGTGTTTGTGTGGGTTTCCTCTGGGTCCTCCAGTTTCCTCCCACACTCCAAAACATACTGGTAGGTTGATTAGATTGTGAGCCCCATGGGGACAGGGACAGATTTGACAAGCTCTGTGCAGCGCTGCCTAATCTGTGTGCGCTATATACATAAAGGAATTATTATTATTAATATATATATATATATATATACAGCAAATGTTCAGTTTTCCTGCAGCACCCCCGCAGGGGAGTAGAGGTATTGCACACTTCTTCTTACACTGTGCCATTGCACCATAGGGAAGTCCTGTGTCCTTCAGAATGAGATATTCTTACTTCCTACCACATTCACTTTACAATTTGTGTTAATACACACTTCATTATCCCTCACAATAAAATCTCCTTGTAATATGACAACATCCAGTACAACTACTGAGAGGCCATTTAGATACATCTATTAATAATTATCTATTTTTGTCTATCATTGAAGATATAACATGTGCTTTGGGAATAAAGCTAAGGTGATATTAATACAAATGGTGCAGTACTAGGCATAGACACTAGGTGGCAATAGCTGGTGGTGATATTATCTATTTTTTGCTGATTTGTATCATTTTGTTGATTATAATGTGTTTCTACTTGGTACTTTGTACAAGATTAATGGACTATAAGTCTGAATGGATCATCAGTATCTACATAGACTCATTTGCAGGGTGTAACTTAAGATGGTCCCAAAAGGCCCAGAAGGCTTTGGGGACCCATAACTTGTCTCTTCTCCATACAAAGAATGTGACCTCTGGTGACCTCTCTGGATGTTACTATAGTCCCAGACTGCAATGATCAGCTGTAAGGTGTCTGTAATGAAGCTTTATTGATAATCCTTGGTCCAATTACAGCAAAAATTTTGAAACTCCAATTATCACTGGGACAAAAGAATTTTTTTTTTCTAGAACTTCAATTATAAAATATACAGTTTCGACTTACATACAAATTCAACTTAAGAACAAAACTCCGGACCCTATCTTGTATGTAACCCGGGGACTGCCTGTATAAATGATACATTATAGTTGGGGTCCCGTGCATTGGGGTCCAATATCTACATGTTACGCCACTAATCCTATATCTATATAACTTCATATATGTTTATCGTGCAGCAGATAATTATGGGTCGGTAAGTGGGATTTGATCTCAATATTCATAAGAGCTACAATAATAATACAGATTATTAATTCAGTTGAATAATCCACAGTGACCCTACTTTATGATAGTTTCCCGGCTACAACTTATTTTTATATATATTAGATACAAGTAAATCAGTAATGTGACCCCAATATTCACAAGAGCTCCAAAATAATAAAAATACCTATTGAAAATATGATCAGAAAGCAGCAGTCACCCTTCTTGTTGATGGTTTCCAAAATACAACTTTCACTTACTTATATTGAACAGCTACTTACGGTCAGTGGTATGGGACACAGATAAAAGGAAATCAACATCAAGCATACTAAACCAGGGGCACTTACTCATAGTTGACTGTGGTAATCTTCTTATATTTGTTATCCATGGCCTCTTACCTTTTAAAATCAATTTTACAAATTATGCTAATAAACTAGAAGGGCTCTGGGGGTGTTACCAGAGCCCCTATATTCTGCATATGGTGCAGAAGCACTTCCCACCAACCACTGTGTGAGATGACATCAGGAAGAAGGATGGGGAAATGCTGAGACAGCAAAGGGGTGGGGAGACAGTGTAACAGCCTGTGAAGCTATTCTACAATGGGACTCTGGCAACACCCGCAGGAGCCCTTCTGGATCATTTACATAATTGTAAACATTGATATTAGAAGGAATGAGGTCATGGATAACAAATCTAAGCAGATTACCACAGTTACGGGTGTCCTTGGTTTATCATGATGGATTCTGATGGTAGATTTCCTTTAGACCATTTTAGAGTGTGAGTGGTCAGAGCACCAGATTATAAGTTATGAGCCCCCTGCCCTTGGCTTTAGACCCTTTGGCATTGCCCTGGTGCCCAGGTGGCCGGCCCAGCCCTGTGTATAGCCATGATGATCCGATGGGACACTAAGCCGGTAACAGCTCTATATGTTGTGCCGTTTAAGTGAACAAGATCTCAAATACAAAGAGCCAGCGGGCAGAGTGTGGTGCCTGGCTTACATTGTGCTGCCCACACAATAGCCAAACAGTGTTGTGCTCTGCTGGGAGAGAAGCTCTTGTCCTGGAGGAGCGGAGAGGCAGAGAGATGCTGCGATTAAATTCTCTAAAATTGCACAGATGATTCCCATTCCAGGGCATTAATACAGTCAGCGGTTTTCTTTGCATGGCATTCTCTAAATACACATTATAAAGGAAGGAACAATACACAAGGGAGACGCGCAACTGCTGAGCCCATTATACGGCTGTGCTAACACTACCACAATTCATTGTGTGCAGGGAGGCGGCTGTGACAGCGCAGTGCAGCATAGTCCTGGCAACTCCGCACGGAAAGTGACCACACAGCGTACAGCGAAATACTAAGTCCTGACAAATTCACACACTCTGATCCAAATTCCTCTACTTAAAGGGACCTACTACCAACTCCAAATCCTTGCCCCAATCATAGGCCTTTGCACCCCTGATCCGGGAGGCAAATTGCCCTACTTATCTTATGCAGTAGGAGATAATTGGTCAATGCTCCCTTCCTGTGCCAAGGTGAAAACATGGAGACAAAGATACTGTAAGAAAATACAAACAGAAAGGGATAGTCGCCAATTATGTCTCATAACCAAGAGGACAACACAGTACACAATCACTAGACAAAAGGATAGTCAAAGAATTAGGCAGACGGTGAAAGATACCAGCTAGCCAAGTACAAGGCTATAGCGGGAATGGAGAACTGGTCCACAAAACCTTATATGAGGTGCTAGAAGGTGATTAGATCAGTTATCTGACATCAGGCAGGGTGTGGGGGTGGGGAGAGATTCAGTCCATCACAACAGATTAACTGTTAGTAACCCAGAGCAGAGTTTACACGAGAAAGACAGGTGTGGTGGAAATCAAGGCTGCGTGGAGAAGAATATACCAGTGTTCAGACTAGCAAGATACATTATATCATAGAAGTACTGTTAGCGTATTGCAACTGCAAATCAAAATGTTTTTAATATTAAAAAAAATATACACAATTTGGTATTTCTGGTATTTCTATTATAACATTATTTATGCTGGATAAAAATCTAAAATCCAAAAATTACTAAATTTGCTGATTATGGTTTCTTAACTTTCACTAAAAAATGAAAAAAAGAATAACCAAAGAGTAATATATATCCTAAAGTAGTACAAAGGAACAACCAATACAGCAAAATACAAGCCCCTACACAACTTCATCCATTGTAAAAATAGCAACAGTAAGCAATTTTGGTTACTTGGTTTGGGTGAAAAAAATATAGAGCGACCAAAAAGTAATATGCAGCCCCATAATGGTGCAGATAAAACCTACAGCCCATCCCATAAAACACAAGCCTCTATTCAGTTCAAAACAGAAGAGTTTTTTTTAGATATGCTTTTGGTCACTTAACTTCCCGACCAAAAAAATTAACCAAAGAGTGATCAAAAAGTAACATTAAAGGAAACCTTCCATGAGGAATCAGAAGTAGATAAAAGTGCATATACGTCTCTGTATGTCCAAGAATCTATGAGTAACAAACAGACAATATAGACACATTGGGACTTATTTACTTACTTTTGTTGGATTTTCTGACGTTTTTGGGATTTGCATGGCCGTGACAGGTATTTAACAGGGGATTGTGTCGCACGTGATCAGATTTTGGCGCAGCTGCACTGGATATCATGTGACAGAAATCGGACTGAGCGCGGAATGTAAGTTTCAAATTGTGTCGCATCCAATACACTTAATGCCCCAGGAAGAAGAAGGTGAACTCCGGTGGGACCTGAACGGGGAAACGACACATGCAGGATATCGGGCGCACGATCTTAGTGAATCACGGCAGAGTGCATGATCGCCGAACAGTCCGGATCGGGGAGTAAGTAAGGTAAGTAAATGTGCCCCATTGTAGATATATAATCACAGACATGTGGTAGGTAGGGAAACCCTGGACATGTATATGCACTTTGAGCACTAGCACTTTGCATCACGGTGAGGAATATATCCGTATTTGTCACCAGACATGTAGCACATTGGGGTCACTTACTAAGGGTCAGCGGACAGCGATTCGGTCAGGTTTCCGTTTTGTGCCGAATTGCCCCGGGATTTTGGCACACGTGATCGGATTTTGGCGGCTTGCACGCAACAGAAATCAGGGGAGTGGCCGTACAACCCGATCGATTCGGACTAAGCGCGGGATTTAACATTTTGAATTGTGTCACAAGACAATGAACTTACAAGCACCGGGAAGAAGAAGGTGAACTCCGGCAGACCTCGGCGCAGAAGCGACACATGCAGGAACGGGCGCATGACCAAATTCTTTCTAAAAATTCCGCGTTTTTTCTGAATCCGTCAGGTTGTTCGACGGCCATGCCCCCCTATTTCTGTCGCGTGAAAGCCAGTACTGATGCGACACAATCCGATCGCTTGCTACAAAATCCCGGGGCAATTTGGCGCAAATCGGAAATATTCGGGAAACCCGACGAAAGTGCGGTGTTCGGACCCTTAGTAAATGAGCCCCATTGTGTCCTTGACTAGAAAGATGTACTAATGCTTTTAGAGCATATGAAATAAAATCTTTTGTGTATTATAGACACTGTTTGGCATAGATTTTATTTTGTCCATACCTTACCCCCTTTCTGGTTGTTTAAATAGATTATTATACTCCTAATGCTGAAGCCTGTAATGACTCAATAATTACAAAGAAAAATACGTCCCCCCCATCCTCCTCTGTGCTGTGTACATCATTACCGGCAGCGCGGACACGATCAGTCTGAGAACACATTTTCTGTAACTGTGACTCAAAATGTGGGTGACGGAGCAGCCCCCAGAAACTTGACTCAAGAGTATGAGAGCCGGGGCTGGTTCCTTATCACCGGCCTCATAGGACCAGGGGCCGATATAGTGAGATATACAGAAACCAGGGGTTCGTTCATATATGGAGATATACAGAGGTCAGGGGGCAGCTCATATATTAGGATATATAGAGGAAAGTGACCGACTCATATATTAGGATATATAAAGGGCAGGAACAGACTCATATATTAGGATATACACTCACCGGCCACTTTATTAGGTACACCATGCTAGTAACGGGTTGGACCCCCTTTTGCCTTCAGAACTGCCTCAATTCTTTAATATTAAACCTATGAAAGGAATTATGTTATATGTGAACTGCAAATATGTGCTGATCCTTTTATTAAAGGGGTTGTCCCATGAAATAAACCTATATTTATCCACAGGAGGGAAGATAAGTTTTAGATTAGGGTTTGACCACTGGGTCCTCCTTGAAAGTTTGGGGTCCTTAAAGACCAGTTTCATGCAGCTGTGATTTAGAATCCCAAAACTTTTCCTCATACTTGTATCGTTGTTCCAGCGATTCTTGTTAGTAAAGCTGGCAGGGGTCCAGTCCCTGGGGTCCAAATTTTCTTGATAGTTGAGGGTCCAAACAATTTGTAGCTCATCCCTTATTAACAGTATGGGAGATACGATACTTTAATAAGACAACCCCTTTAAGATATCATTCCAGTTATTAAAGCTCTTCTGAAGCAAAAAAGTAAACCCCCTTCATATACACTCACCGGCCACTTTATTAGGTACACCATGCGAGTAACGGGTTGGACCCCCTTTTGCCTTCAGAACTGCCTCAATTCTTCGTGGCATAGATACAACAAGGTGCTGGAAGCATTCCTCAGAGATTTTGGTCCATATTGACATGATGGCATCACACAGTTGCCGCAGATTTGTCGGCTGCACATCCATGATGCGAATCTCCCGTTCCACCACATCCCAAAGATGCTCTATTGGATTGAGATCTGGTGACTGTGGAGGCCATTTGTGTCCAGTGACCTCATTGTCATGTTCAAGAAACCAGTCTGAGATGCTTCCAGCTTTATGACATGGCGCATTATCCTGCTGAAAGTAGCCATCAGATGTTACAGGGTACATTGTGCTCATAAAGGGATGGACATGGTCAGCAACAATACTCAGGTAGGCTGTGGCGTTGCAACGATGCTCAATTGGTACCAAGGGGCCCAAAGAGTGCCAAGAAAATATTCCCCACACCATGACACCACCACCACCAGCCTGAACCGTTGATACAAGGCAGGATGGATCCATGACACCACCACCACCAGCCTGAACCGTTGATACAAGGCAGGATGGATCCATGCTTTCATGTTGTTGACGCCAAATTCTGACTCTACCATCCGAATGTCGCAGCAGAAATCGAGACTCATCAGACCAGGCAACGTTTTTCCAATCTTCTACTGTCCAATTTCGATGAGCTTGTGCAAATTGTAGCCTCAGTTTCCTGTTCTTAGCTGAAAGGAGTGGCACTCGGTGTAGTCTTCTGCTGCTGTAGCCCATCTGCCTCAAAGTTGGACGTACTGTGCGTTCAGAGATGCTCTTCTGCCTACCTTGGTTGTAACGGGTGGCGATTTGAGTCACTGTTGCCTTTCTATCAGCTCGAACCAGTCTGCCCATTCTCCTCTGACCTCTGGCATCAACAAGGCATTTCCGCCCACAGAACTGCCGCTCACTGGATGTTTTTTCTTTTTGGACCATTCTCTGTAAACCCTAGAGATGGTTGTGCGTGAAAATCCCAGTAGATCAGCAGTTTCTGAAATACTCAGACCAGCCCTTCTGGCACCAACAACCATGCCACGTTCAAAGGCCTCAAATCACCTTTCTTCCCCATACTGATGCTCGGTTTGAACTGCAGGAGATTGTCTTGACCATGTCTACATGCCTAAATGCACTGAGTTGCCGCCATGTGATTGGCTGATTAGAAATTAAGTGTTAACGAGCAGTTGGACAGGTGTACCTAATAAAGTGGCCGGTGAGTGTATAAAGGGCAGGGACAGACTCATATATTTGGATATATAGAGGCCAGGGGTTCTGGCTTATATAGTAAAATATAAAAGGGCCTGGGTAGAGATTACATAAAATGCAGCCTCCAGCAGACACAATAGATCAGTAATCTCTGGCTGAGCACAGACACATCCATTGTTCTCTCTGACTTACTTTACATATGATGAATGGCTTCTAATATCCTACACTACACTGCGCTCCTATATGCCCCACAGCGTCCCACACATGAAGATGGTGAAGCCGATTACAGATTTCAGATGCCTTACATTATACATGTGCCGCAACTCAATTTTAGTGTATAACAATTCAGTCGGCCAACTGCCACCACTAGAGGGAGCACTGCAGATCCTGTATACACTGAACTCAATAATAGCTTGAGGACCTGCCCCCTGAGCTGGAGGACTTCAACCCTGCACTGGAGGACCTGCACCCTGTGGTTGATTCTTAAACAAGAGGACCTGAATCTTAAATGCGCTGACTTGATTCTCAAACAGGAGAACCTGCATCTTAAACAAGAGAATCTGAATCTTAAACAAGAGAATCTGAATCTTAAACGTGCTGACTTGAATGTTAAATGGGAGGACCTAAATTTTAATCGCAAGGGCCAAAAACCAGAACACTTGCATCTTAAACAAGAGGACCTGCATCCTGCATTCCAGGACCTGCATCCTTTGCTGGAGGACCTGTACCCTGTGATTAAGGACCCGCTTCCTACACCGGAGGATCTGCATCTTAAACATCTGCATCTTAAACAGGAGGACCTGTATCTTAAACAAGAGGACTGTGCACCCTGTGCTTGAGGACCTGCATCCAGTGCTGGAGGACCTGCGTCCAATGCTGGAGGACCTGCGTCCAATGCTGGAGGACCTGCGTCCAATGCTGGAGGACCTGCGTCCAATGCTGGAG